>DWTW01000112.1:0-20945 GCA_018246275.1 Papilio slateri
ACATTATATAGATAGTTATTCGAAAAACTAAAATTTATTGATAGAATTTAAATGGAAAACAACGATCCGATCATCAGGTCAGCCGCTCATCTACTTAACTGTTTATAATCCCTTATATCTATTTAGTTCCTCTATTTACACTGGTCCCTCTTTCTTTCTTACTATATGTTAAACCAGGTGTAAACATTGTTGAATTATCTATATCGAGTTTAGCTTCTTGATTAAATTTCGAAAAAATCTATCCCAATTATTACCTTATTTCGGGATATTCAAATAAAAAGTCCTGCTTACCAATATCGAATACTTACGACTCTTCTTAGACTCTAAGGTGTCACCTCCACAAGCGAGATAATCGCCGCGATATTAACGTCGTTGCCACATATTTCCATACTCCCTCAAAAAAAATGTGCAACGTCTCTACACGGCGACATTGTAGGGCCGACACGACAGTGTAAAAGCGCGGACTCGTCGCGATTCTCTCGCCTGTGGAGGTGGCGCCGTTTGGCTAGCCTCTTGGACGTCGATATAGAATTTGCTTTCCTTTATAGAGTTTTTTTTTTATTTCATAGCCTAAATTTATAAATGTATCTTGTATAGAAGTAAATTATAATTATCAAAATAATAATTACGTGTTGGCTTCTAAAGCAAAGTGTGTGTTTTTGGCTATCACTTGTGAATTTTAATTATTTATTTGGAAAATGTTAATAACTACTCATTAACATACAAGAGAAGTCAAATTTTGTGAAAGTAAAAAGGTTGGTGAGTTCGTCGTTATTAAAAAAAATAGTTAATAAGGATCACTCGCAAGTGATTACAAACTATATTAGAATAAAGTTAATTAACCGTTTAGTTACAACAGTAGCAAAGAAAAAATCTAACTTATAAAAACTAAAATTTGAAGTGAATGGTATGAATATTATTTTTTGATGACCATTGCCGGTCGTAGGTGTCAACAGTTTATTGCCCTTTTCTGTATGACAAATGGGCTAGGGAGCCGAGAAATATCTTTAAAATATTTTAAATTTAAAAGACAAACTATAAGGATACGGGTTTAGAGTGATTTACGTATAAAAAGTACGGTCTTTTTTACTTAGACATATTTAATGTTTGCTTGCGCAGCATGTATTAGGAATTGGCACGGGGAGTGCTCGTCGCTAAGTGTATAGAATAATGCAAAGTGGTAATTAATTTATAGCATTTATTCAGTTTTCACATAAAGGTAACATACAAATTTTGTGTCATAAATATATTAAATATGGATAGGTAGGCACTAGAAATATTAAGTGATAAAAACTGTCACATCTAATAATACATTTAGGTGAAACATACAACACAATTTAATTTCAACAATATCGTGCACTTAAAAAACATAGTTAAAGTTTACTGAAAAGTTAAACTATAAATCTCATTCAATTTGGATTTGTACTTGCAGAAAACATTAGGTCATCAAAATCGGCAGTGTTTGTCAAAACATAGAAACTGGCAAGACAAGAAATGCGTGCGTACTTCATTATAGTGTTTTGCCGCAAGTAAGGTGAGCGACTAACAACACTAAATTATGTTTCTTTGTCATAGGAGAGTTGACAGCGTAACTAGGGATTATTTACGTACAAATTACGGTTATCTTTGTGCCTCGCGAGAACGATCCAGCCACAGCCCATTGCACCTTCGAATGCTGAATTCACATAGCCTCAAAATCGCGATCACAAAAAGGTACGGCGTAGTACTGACAAAGTTATCCGTATCGGTTAGATGACACTAAAGCCGGCGCCAAACTTACCGCAACCGATGAGCAATGTAGGTTAGGTGCGACAAAACTTGTACCGCAAAACTCTTAACCGACTACAACAAACAGTCGAATGACATGCTGGACAACTCTTAATAAAATAATGTTATGAATATGGTTTACTAGGCAATATTTAATATTTTAAGGTGAGGCATTCTGAATTAATTAAGTTAGTTAAGTATATGATTTTAATTAAATTAAATTAAATTAATTATGTAGTAAAAACAACACTGAGAATATGATTACGACGATTTGAAACGAGAAAAACAGAGTATAAGTAGAACTGAGATCATTTCATCTATATTTAAAAATTAGATCTCAGTTATACACCAAAAGCATGAAAATCCAAATTTGTTTGTTAATAATGCGAAATAAATCATTACTTTAAGCACAGGCTTTAATTAATATAAGAGTATTGGGTGAAAAATACATTTGAAATTTTGCCTTGGAGCGCGGCATAAGTTTTACGAAATAATAATTTGTTTATTTTTTCTGTAATTTGTGATTTACCATTTATATCGTAAATAACGAAAACATTTAGCAGACATCGTAGCGGTAAAAGCAAAACAAAAACAACTGTATAATATTTGTGTTCGTGTTAATCACATGTTACGTATATACAGAAGATCGTGTCTTGATGCTCGATGTCCACACTCCAGCGGTGGCTTGCCTCGTCGAATGACTAGGACTGTTTACACAAAAAGCTTATATATATACAGCATTGTTAGGTGCGTGAAGTTCGCGCAAATCATTTGACGCAGTTAAGTTTACAATAGAATCCATAAAATTTATGTTAGAGAATACGCGTACCGCTGTCACTGTGGTTGACGCGCGTTAAGGCTGCTGTTATGCCTGGGACGGCTACTGGAAACGGACGCAATATGCTACATGTATCTAAATCCGCGGGAGCCTATGGGCCGTACAATCACGACTAGACGACATACTACGATGCGGGCGGAATCGTTACTGCGGAACCGCTACGATTGTGTGAAGCATTGTAAAATAATGTATTTCGCTTGTCAACTTAGTAATCCTATGTGATAGTAGTTTTCACCCGATCTCATTGAGGTATAGAGATGAAACAAAGAAACACTAAATTAATGGATTAAAGTGCGCGACGCGAGCTCGCTGCCTGTATCTATGTCTTACTTTTGACGACTAGTTTTGCCGAAGTCTCAACTTGGCCTGCGGAAGTTGTGGCGCGACAGGTGAAGGTGCCAGTATCCTCTTCGTAAGTGTTATAGATGACCAGGTAAGCATTACTGCCCTCGTGAATCATCTGGAAAATTAAAATAAACGTTACGTAAATAAACGTACGTTAAAATAATTTGTTTCCAATAATTACTATTACCTATTTGTGGAAACAGGTGGCAAACTAACAAACGGTAAACTAATATTGAGTTACTGCCACTATCCATATCCATCGTAGATATGTAGAATACAGGGATTGGACCCTCGGCGCATCATTAATTCTGATGAGTTGAACAAAACGAAACGCTGTTTTTACTGGAGCCGCTGTTTATTCTGTGAGGTCGTGATATTTCCCCAGTCGAGCCAGCGCATTCATGCATTTGCAACTGGTACTGCAGTTTAAGGGTATAAAATAAGATAAGCTATTTTTTTTCATGTAGTTATAAAAAATACTTACTTCAAAATCGGGGTTTTCTGGGATGAGTGCTCCTTCCCGAAGCCATTGAATTGTAGGTTTGATTTTGCTAGTGATATTTGTTTTAAATTGCGCTGGTTCTCCTTCGTATACTGTGACGTCACGTAGCGAAGTGAGTGTCGGCAAATTATCCGCTTGATCAGGCTGAATCACCTTCAATTTAGCAGAAACAGTAACTCTTCCAGCTGAATTATAAGCAACACATTTGTAATCGCCTTCATCTTCTGGGAAAGCTTCAGATATGCGTAAGGTATAATCATCAGCTGTTCTAGACATTTGGAAGTATTTCGATGGTTTTATCAATTTGTCACCTTTGTACCATTGCACAGTTGGGACTGGTTTACCAACTATTTTACATACAAATTCAATGGCTTGTCCTTCAGCTACCACTCTATCTTTAAGAGACTCAATAATTTCTGGAGGTGAATTAGCAACTTTAGTTTGCGGCTTAGGTTTTTCTTTGGTAGCGGGTGCAGTTACTAAACATTCGGCATCACATCTTGCTTCGCCAGCGCTGTTGATGGCAACGCACTCGTATTTACCCGAGTCTTGCGGAAAAGCTTCCAGAATAAGAAGTGTGTATATGCCATCTTCTTCTAGAATTTTATTTTTAATATCAGGCTGAACCTTTTTGCCATTCTTTAGCCAATAAACATCTATTGGCTTAGTTCCGGTAACTTTCGTGTCAAATCGAACCAACTGGCCAGAAGTGACGTTAACATTTTGAACAGTCAAAGTAAAACTAGGAGGTATGGTTTCACCTCTGGTCTGACGCCTACGTTCTTCAACTACCAAATTAGCGCTGCATTTAGCAGTACCACCTCTATTTTCAGCTACAGCCGCAAACACAGCTGAATCTTCAACAAAAACTCTTCGTATAATCAGTATGGACTTGGTACTAAAAGTGTGAATTTGGAAATCTGGAGAATTTTTGATTGGGAAGTTTTCTCTGTACCATTTGATAGTAGGCAATGGATCTCCATCAAATTCAACCTCAAACCTTGCTTGTTCATGCTCAAATGCACGGCATGGTTGCATCTTCTTTGTAAAAACGGGTGGTATACAAGGCTTTACCGGTCCTTCTACAACTCGTTCGTGAGTTTGTCCCTTATGTTCAACTTCAGTTGTTTCTGTTGAAACGATCTTACGGGTGATTTCAGTATCACCGATAACTTCCTTTTGAATTTGTTTTTGTTTAGCTACATGTACCTCCTTTCCGTGAATAATAGATTCCGATGGTTCTGGAATTCGTGGCTTAAAAGTTTTCTTTTGTACTTGCTTCTCTATAATTTCTTCAGTTTGTTCTCTGTAACAAAAAACAGAGTTTTGATCAACCTATTTACAGTGAGCTAAGTTTGAGGGTGTCAAATCTGACGGTAAGATTGAATTAATGAATTTGCCTTTTAAAAATTTTCATAAAAAAAACATTCTAAAATTTGTACTCGATATATGGAAATATTTATTCTTTAAAATCAAATAAACTCTGTAAAAAGCTCATGCTGATCATCGTGGTATCTATTAGATATTCCTGCATTGAAAACATATGAAAGGTCAACATTTTAGAAACAACGCATAAACTTCACCAGATATATAATTTTCAAGCAACTCACAAATTATCCTCATATTTTTGGGCCATTGATCTTGCCACGGAACTGCTTGTGACCTTTTCTCCAGGAACCGCATATTGATGAGATGACTCTCTTAATCTGCTTTCTTTAATGACTTGTTCATTTTCCAATTCTTGAAGCTTGTTGTAATATTCTTCGCTCTTCTTCTTCTTAACAGTTTGTTGCCATTCTGTTTCAGGTTCCTTAATCATTTTTGGTTTCAACTCAGGTCTATGATCAATAACACCTTGACGTTGCATTACTTGTCTTTCTTCAAATGTTTTTTCTAATTCAGTTCCAGTGCGCTGATATTGTGTCGTTTCGTCATACCAAGCTGAGTATATAATTTATAGATTAATATTTATAATTTTATTATTTTGTAAATATTTTTACTATACATGTCATAACATACCTCCAATAACAACTGCAGGTAAGCCGGTAGAAGCAGGAGGTTTAGCGGCACACCATTGCAGGAATACAGGTTAGGTTGGCAGGAAAAAGGAAGCGGAGGATTATATTTTGTGTTTAAGCAGTGTAGACGTGTGCGTGAGTTGATAGCGTGTTAAAGCGATATATCTCAAGCGTTGCCTTGTTAACATTTTAATTTTCTATACCTATGGCTTAATTTTTTTACTTTTTTGATGAGTAAACTATTTGCAAATATTTTTGCTTATAAGTTATACGTATATTTATTTGACTTAGGTCGCATCATAAAAATTTAATATATACTTACGTCTTGGCGCATTTTTAAGGACACTTCTATAATCGTCGTGTCTCGGCACCACTCTAAGTTCCGTTGTTGCCACGGCTTCGCCAACCGAGCTCCTGGCTATAACCTCTATCTTGCCAGTGTCGTATTGTCTAGTCTTGGGTATATCAAAATGATACATTCCATCATATGTAAGTTTATATCTTGAACCCTGTAATTATGAAATAATTTAATAATCCAACGAACATTTATATTTAAATAATAGATAAAATATAACAATGGCAAGAATGCTTACATTGACAATGGTGTTCCCGTTGATCAACCACATTACGCGTGGCTTAGGATGGCCGGTGACACGGCAGCAGAACCGCGCCCACTCTCCCTCTTCAACGGTCACTGGTTCGGGACGACTAACGAAGACAGGCGCACAACGCTCCTTTGTATCTTCTATCTTCTGCTCTGGTGCTCTGAACAGAATCAAATTAACTCATTATTTTAATCCTTTATGCTATTGTACAATGCTATTGTTGTTGCTATTATAACCACAATGCTATTGTTTATTACAACACTAAATTTGTTTATTATAAACAGGAACAATATATTACTGGATACTGTTGGCATTATTTTTTACTAATTATTGACCAATAGAAATTTAAGGTACAACAGTACAAAGTAGGAGTATTTCACTGTTTCACTGTTTATTATATCACAGTACAGTTTACTATAGAAAAAAGCAATCGAGTTGAGAACCTCCTCCTTTTTGAAGTCGGTTAAAAATAGTGCAGTTTTTGTTAAGTGATCAATGCCAATATGCCCATGCACATCCGCAACTCTAGAGGAACTACGGATGCGTTGCCGTCCTTTCAGGAAAGAGAAGGCTCTGTTCTCTAATGACCTTAATCTAATTGGTTTGCAAATACTGCTAAGGACAGATTATTTCACAAGGCGGTTGTGCGAGGTAGGAAGTTGCGCGAAATCCGTACATTTGTTGAATACCATCAACATAGTTTGGATGGTTCTTCAATTAAATGGCAAATTAATTCGCTTTATACTTACACGTGCCATGATGCTTCCATTTCGCGGATTTTTTCAATACTCTTCATATGTTTGGGCAATTGTGAATCGTAGACAATTCCTGGTTTGCCAGCTGTTTTAATAACAGCTCTTGTTTCATCCATGCCATACAAATTAGTTGCACGGCAAAGGTACTCTCCACTATCCTCTGGGTACACCCATCCAAAATTCATTGCCACATAACCAAAATCGTAGATGGGAGTAAACCGATTTTCTAAAAAATAAACACCAAGGTTAATTCCTTAAATCCTGATGAATTTAATTTTGAAAATATTTTAATATAATAACGCCTTACTATGGAGTAGCGGCTTTCCATTGAAGAACCATTCTACTTTCATATTAGGATCTCCTACTGGTGCTAATTGACATTCGAATTTAGTTGATTCCATCTCAACTAATGTAGTTTGACTCTGAATTTGAGTAACGAAGCGCGGTGGTTGTTTCTTATCAGCGTCGTAAAGATCATCCTCCGTCAAAAACACATCAGATGTATACTTTTTAATAGTTGCTTCCATTTGCGTTAGAGCTTCGGACTTTTTCATACCCCTAGGTACTTGATTCTGAAGGATGATATCGGGTAAGCCTGTTAAGAGAGAAATTTCATGTAATAAATACAAATACATGAAAATAGTTGAATGTTAATTGTTACTCAATTAAAATAAATAGGTATCATTAAATTATATATCACGTAATAAAAAATGATACAAACGTTTGCATGATACAGTTGCTTTCGTTGTATCTTCACCAAAGTCGTTAACCGCGCGGCAAACATATTCACCGGAGTCCTCAGCATATACATATAAAATATCAAGGGATACGAAGCCCATATCGTACACAGTACGGAATCTGTGACCAGATGGCAACAGCTTTCCATTTCTATACCACTCGATACGCAACTTCGGATCCTCTTTCGGTTCCACGCGGCATTCAAAGCGTATAGATTCAGATTCTTCAACAGTATGCGATTGTATTTGCGTTATAAATCTTGGTGGTGTGTTAATAACAGGTTCTTCTTTAGGCACATCACTAATACGACCTCTTTCAAGTTCCTTAATTTTCTCACCGCTCATACCTTGTGGCAACTGGGATTCTAATACAATGTCTCGTTTAGTACTGCACGTAATCTTTGCAGTAGTTGTTGCTGATCCCCACTTGTTGGTCGCTCGGCAAGTATACTCGCCTGCGTCACGAGCGTAAATGTAATCGATGTCAAGAGCGATAAAACCAAAATCGTTTAGCATATGAACTCTTGAACCGGTTGCAAATGGTTTACCATTATGGAACCAATCAATCCTCATTGTAGGGTCACCCACAGGTTCAACTCGGCAATCGAAATGTATAGGCCCACCTTCGGGAACATCGAGGTTGTCTTTAATTTCAACTGTAAATCTTGGCGGGTTTGGTTTTTCGTCCTCAACAGTGATTTCTTCACGTCTGTACAGTGTTTCTTCCAATTTTTGGATGCTTTCTGTTCCCGACTTAAAGTGTGACGGAAGTTGTGGTTCAAGTATTATACCCTGTCTGCCTTTTACTTGAAGCTTGCAGGATACCGTAGCTTCTCCATGTTTGTTAGTAGCTTTGCAGGTATAAAGTCCAGCATCACGTTGATAAACTCCGCCAATTTCTAATATAACAAATCCAAAATCGTTAATAGTTTTTACTCTTGAGCCTGTCAAAAGAGCTTTTCCATTGTGGAACCATTCAACTCTCATGCTCGAATCGTTGACAGGAATTAACCGACATTCAAAGTGAGCAGAAGAATTCTCCGTCAAAATAAGATCTGACGGAGTAGTAATAAATTCAGGTGGATTACCGCTCTCCGCTTCTGGGGTTAAAGAGTCAACAGTACCAGTGTATCCTTCAAGAGCTGCAATTTTATCAATAGTTCCTTCCATTCCTTTTGGTAATTGTGACTCCAGAATAATGTTTCTCTTTCCTTGAACTTTCATAGTAGCTGTGGTGACAGCTTCGCCATAATTGTTGTAAGCTCTGCATAAGTATTCTCCAGAATCTTCGGGATAAGTAGGGGATATCTCAAGAATAACAAAGCCAAAGTCACAAAATGTTCTAAACCTTGAGCCAGCTTTTAAAGATTTACCATTCCAATACCATTCCACCTGAAATAAAAAAAATAGTTCTATAGGTAAAATAATTTTCATTTTGATGTTAAAATTAGGTCAATATTTCTATGAGCGAACAACTCGGAAACTAGTAGGATAGTAATAGATAGATGAGTAATAGCTGCATTTTCTAACCTTTAAATTGGGATCATCAGTTGGTATCAAACGAGCTTCGAAATGAGCATTCTCTCCTTCTCTTAAGTTTTCAATATTCGACAATGGCACTGTAAAGACAGGCGCTTTGCCCCGTTCTTCGTCAACTGTAGTTTCTTTTTTGCGTATCATTGAATCCTCCAGTGTTTGCAGTTTTTCTAACCCTCCTTCCATGCCCTAAAGAAAATAAATTTAATTATTTTTAAGATTATATTATTAGAGTAATAAGAGTATAACAAATAATTTTATTATATTATGTTGTGTGTGAATTGTTGCGTTAACACAAAATGTATTGTCCTTTTAACGATACGAAACCAGGATCCTCAGAGAAACAGTGTCGCGTTTAAACTTCAAGATTAATAAATCTATGTTAATGATGAACTAAAATCTATTTCAATATAGTTTTGGATAATGAAATTATTCATAGGGGAATATTGAAATTAGAGGTAAATAGCGCATTAATATACCTTTTTAAACTTTTTACCAATACTACACAAGTCTTAACAATGTACACTTACCCGCGGTAGTTGCGAGTCCAAGATCAGATTCTCTTTTGATGTACACTTTAGTGTCGCTTTTGTAGAATCTCTTCCCAACTTATTGGTTGCAATACATTCGTATTCACCGGAATTTTCCTCGTAGCAATACAAAATATCTAAAATCACGATACCAAAATCGTGGAAAGTTCGGTACCTGTGGCCATGCGGTAACTTTTTACCATTGTAATACCATTCAACTTTCAGATCAGGATCGTCCACAGGAATTAATCTCGCCTCGAAGTGAGCGCTTTGACCTTCAACCAATTTAGTTACGTCTTGTATTTGAGTGATAAATTTGGGTGGCTCCGCAGACGCCGGAGCAGGTGCTTGCTGTTGTGCTCCTTGCAGACTCTCAAGCTCTCTAATCTTAGCCAGTGAATCAGGTTGCAAGCTGTCGAGGTAAACTCCTCCTTTACCATAGCATGTGATTGTAGCTTTAGTAAAGTCTTCACCATATTTATTGTATGCGCGACAAACATATTCACCTGTGTCATGATTTTGGGTATATGCTATATCCAAAACCACAAATCCGAAATCTGACACTGTTTTGATTCTCGTTGAATGGCGCAAAGGCTGTCCATTATGGTACCATTCTATCTTCATATCAGGATCATCAACAGGCACAACAGTGCATTCGAAATGAGCTGATTGACCGTCTTTAAGACCCTCAATGTTCTGTATATGTGTTGTAAAACGAGGTTTTTGGCCTTTACTTTTATCAACACATTGCAATTTGCAGCTAATTTCAGCTTGACCCCACTTATTGGTTGCTCGGCAAGAATAAATTCCGGAGTCCGATGTTTTTGTTCCGAGAATTTCTAGAACAACCATACCAAACGCGTACACAGTGCGGATTCGATGACTCGCTTCAATGGTTTTTCCATTATAGAACCATTCAATAACCATACTTTGATCTCCGGTTGGTATTAGCGATGCCTCATAATGTGCAATTTGACCTTCGCTTATATCAATTATATCTTGGAAGACTGTTGTGAATTCAGGCGGTCTGCCAGTGTCGTCATCTGGCTTGGAACTTGGCTCTTTGCGAAGAGAATCTTCTAGATTTTGAATCTTCTCCAATCCCTCAGCGCCTTTAGGATGCTGAGTTTTCCAAATAAGGTTTTCCTTATTTGTACAATACACGGTGGAAGAAGTGAATGCCTCGCCCTTTTTATTGTAAGCTTTACAGGTATATATACCACTGTCCCGTTCGTAAACGTCAATTAAGTCTAATGTAACAAATCCAAAGTCATTTGTAAGTTTGAATCTTGAACCCTGCTCTAAGACTTTGCCATTAAAATACCATTCCAACTTTAAGTTAGGATCATTTTTGGGTTCGACTTGCCCTTCGAAATGCAAGGCCTGACCTTCTACTAAATTATTTTCTGGAGATATAGGAACTATCCATTCTGGTGCAGGATATTCAGTATCAGGCAACGATGGTCTTCTACCTTTAGCAAGCCTAGCTTCTTCAGCTTGCTCAACTGCTTCTAGACCTGCCTTACCTTGAGGATGTTGGGTATCGAAATAAATATGTTTATCACCAGTACACCTTAACGAACCTGAAGTAGTTGCTGAGCCTTTAGAATTAGTGGCTTTGCACGTATAAATGCCAGAATCTTCTTCGTACGTGTGAGTTATATCTAGAGCAACATAGCTAAAATCATGGGTGCTTTTATATCTTGTTCCTGAAGGCAGTAGTTTGTTGTTAAAGAACCATTCTATCCTAAGAGTAGGATCTCTCGATGGTTCGACATTGCATTCGAAATGAATGTTATCTCCTTCTTTACAAATAATATTATTCAAATGAGATATAAATACTGGTGTTTCATACACAGGTTCTGGGGAATCGGGCTTAGCTGGCTTAGGTTGTTCCAATGCTCCAATTCTATCTAATGATTCTGGATGAAGTGACTCGCCAAGTAACCAATGTCTGTCTTCGATTTTAAGTGATGCTGTAGATACTGCTTCACCCATGAGATTTGTGGCTTTACATGTATAAATTCCACAATCATCAATCCTCAAAGAATTGATAGAAAGAGTAACCAAACCAAAGTCAAATGTACTCTTTAATCTAGACCCGGTGGTTAATGACACTCCATTCTTAAACCACTCAATTCTCAATTTTGGATCAGTTCGTGGTTCTACTTGAGCTTCTAAATGCGCATGTTGTCCTTCGACCAGTTTGTCATAACTTTGCAAATGCGTAGTGAAAATTGGCGCTTGTTGTACTCCCGTATCAATAAACATTTCTGGAACTTTGTTCATAGAAGCCTCTTTTAATTGTATCTGTTCCCAGGCTTCCGGTCTCATAGCCTGATCCTCAATTGTAGACTTTGTCTTAACCTTAAGTGACGTTGAAGATACTGTGCTGCCAGCTCTATTAATTGCTTTGCACATATATAAGCCGGCATCTTCAGCGACTACCGAATTAATATCTAAAGTGATGAATCCGAAGTCATGCGTGGTGCGGAACCTTGAACCTGAAAACAGATAATATATTTCAAATTTATTCATATTCTACTTAAAATATTATATAGGGCCAAACACACTAATGCTGGCTCCTCACCAATTATTGCCACCTAGCTGAATTATTGTCTATAATAAGAAATCGACAAATCTCACGATGTTGCAACGTATCGAAATTTAATAGTGTAATCCTTATCTACCACGCTGCAAACACAACACAAAACAAAGTGTGTCCCGATTTGACCAGTAAAAGCTATTTTTTCGCTTAGTTAACGTTATAATTTACATGTTTTTCCATGCTCTTGATTTTGAAATGAAATATATAAAATATTTTTTTTTATTTTTTTTCATTATTTTAATCTATTTTACAATTTATTGGCAACCATTTTTTGAAAACCAGAGAAATCATCACCATTTATTGAAAACCAGAGACATTAAGAGGAAGATTAATATGTATAATATTTCATATTTTAAAAAGAAAACCCGAAAAGTTCAAAGATTTGTAATGTGAGATCGTAGAAAATATATTTTTGTGCGCTTCCATTGCAAACGCGGGCTAAAAAGGGATTAAAGTAATGTACTACAGAATTGTATATCTTAAAAAGATCTACAAAAATGGTCACGTACAATGCGGTAATTTGAATGTTATTTCGATGGATACAATATTAATCCTTCTCAACTTAAATACGTTAGTTACCTTAATCCTTTCATGCACATTATGATGATCCTTTACACAACATAGTTTAAATAAATGTCTTAGGAGTTATCGTAAAATGAAACCTAAAGCGCGCGAAAATAAATTCAAGCGTTGGTCTCACACCGACGACGAAACTTGCTTTATGCGACCACTCCCGCGCCGTGCCCTTCACTTCACCCAATGTGCTTCAATGAAAGGATCGAACCGGGTGTAACCCATCCAGCAATGAATATAGCTAATAAGATTATACAACATAAATTAATTCTAAGGCGGAACGAAGTTTGCCGAGTCAACTAGTTAGATAATAAAGCTAAAATGAGGAAAGAAAAATTAAATAGTGCACAAACTTCTAAGGAGACTTATCTGAAATTACCAATCTGGGTGAAAACTGGGATGGAAAAGAAAATATAAACGCTAATGTGACAACATAGAAAAAATTATATTGTACACTAATGCTGTTATAGAGGAGTTTTTGAAATTGAGTTTTATTAAAGCTAGAAAAGTGAATATAGGCTGTGCTATTATTATACTACTATTATTACTATTCTCTTACATTAAGTCAGCTAGGAAAGAATTTTGAGTCAAATATGAACCAAAGCAAAGACTGGCTAAATATATTGCTTATTTAATATTTCTTTTATAGATAAACCTATATATGTTATTTATTTATCAATCTGCGTTTGTTTTTACTTAACCTAATTACATACTTATTTAAAGGATTTTATTTACTTATTTACCTTAGAGTTCGTAATGCTAATAATTGGTGTTACCTATGACGATAATTGGTTAATCCATTCCAATAACTGGTAAAATTGTGTACTTTAGAAAGCAGTACGAACAACAGATACAAGTAATGATAATTTATTAAGTAGGTTCATTAACTATCATTCTGTCGCCTTAACAATTTTGTTATGTTGGCTTATTCTTATGCAGTCGGTTTTTACGATTTAGGCACGCAGCTTTGCTTAAAGTGCCACTAAAAGGGAGTTTAAGTACTTATTGTTTTTTAAATTCTTAATATGTTTTATTATCGCTTACCCATTTTAAGTTCCACTCCATTAATGTACCATTCAAATCGCATGCTTGGATCTCCGACAGGTACAACACGAGCCTCGTAATGAGCATGTTGACCCTCCCAAAGTTCTGAAGGACCCGTCAGTACTTGTGTAAATATAGGTTTCTCAAATTCACGTTCTGGTTCTTCTGACTTCTTAGCTTGTGGTTCCTCCAACCTCTGTATTTTCTTCATTCCTTCAGGATGCTGTGTTTCCATTTGAATGGCTGCTTTAGCTATAATTTACAAAATGAAATTACTGAAGTGTTAACATCTGTTTTTTTACAAAATAATAAATATTCCTTCTATTAGTACTCACTTTTTATCCTCATAGCTGCTGTTGTAACCGCTTCTCCCAACAAATTGGATGCTCTGCACATGTAGACACCTTCGTCTTCATCACGTACGTGTGTGATGGTCATAGAAACATAGCCAAAATCATGAGTTTTTGTAATTCTTGAACTATCCTCAATACGTTTCTCATTACGGAACCATTCCACTTTGAGTGTTGGATCACCAACAGGAATAAGTCTGCAGTCGAAGTGGGCTGTTTGACCCTCTTGTATGTTATCAATATTTTGAAGTGGCTGTGTAAACACAGGTCGCTGCCTAGTAACCGGTTCGGGTATCTCCGGACGTTTAAATGGTTCTGCAGACTCTAATTCCTTAATTTTTTCTAAACCTTCCGGACGTTGAGATTCCGATATTATACTACCTTTTGCGGTTACAGTCAAGGATATAGCGGACGTGCACTGTCCCAAAGCATTAATAGCTTTGACAGAGTATTCACCGGCGTCTTCTGGAACGCAATGTTGAATGTCCAGTGACACATAACCAAAATCAAAAGTGATATGGAATCTAGAAGCAGATTGTAAGGCTTTCCCATTGTGATAAAATTCAATCCGTAGATTGGGGTCATGGACTGGCTCAACTTGACATTCGAAATGAGCAGTTTGACCTTCAAAAACATGAGTAGTTCCACGTAACTCTGTGACGAATCGAGGTGCAGAAATTTTAGGTTCTTCTACTTCAATTCTGGCGGGATGTCCTTGAGCTTCAAGCTGCCTTATTTTTTCTAGGCCATTGGGATGTTGGGTGTCCAAAATAATGTTTCTGTGCCCTAAAATATAAATAATTACAACATGTAAAATAATAAAAAATATGCAATAAAAGTTGGATAAATAAAATAAAACCCATTTTATGTTCATTTATAAAATACAATCTTACCTGCCACCTTCAACGTGCACGTATTAACTGCCTCGCCAAGTTTGTTAGTCGCTTTACACATGTAGGTTCCAGAATCTTCACTGTATGAGTACAGAATATCTAATGCAACATAACCAAAGTCATGGGTGGTTCTAAATCTATGACCAGTTTTAATTTTTTGTCCATTAAGGAACCATTCGATCTTAAGATTAGGGTCATTAATGGGTTCCACTCTGCATTCGAAATGTGCCCTTTCACCTTCTTTAAGATTTTCGAGGCTTGTAAAAGCTGTCAAGAATACGGGTCTTTGGCCAAGCTGTTCTTCTTCTACTGGCTTTGGTCTTTCGTATTTTTCGAGTTCTTGAATCTTCTTGAGTCTTTGCTCGTCCAAAGTATCCAAATACAACGACTTCTTAGCTAAAATTTTACAATATTTTGGTTTAGTAACATTAATTAATGTTTAGCTTTTATTACTAAGATTTGTATATAATTATAATTATTGGGTCAAACTAAACTGTTGAATGCAAGTTTCTTTTATAATACTTACCATTTACTCTGACGGAGCTTGTTGTGACGGCTTCACCTACTGCATTCGTAGCTTTACACATGTATGTACCAGTATCTTCAGCGTACGCGTATAAAATGTCCAAAGCCACATATCCAAAATCATATGTCGTTTTAAATCTATGTCCCTGTTGAATTGGTTTTCCATTACAGTACCATTCGACTCTCATCGTTGGATCATTAACTGGAGTCAGAGTGGCTTCTAAGTGGACTGGTTGTCCTTCTAGAACTTCAGCATTTTTAATTGGTTTGCCAAATTGCGGTTTTTCGGCGATGAAACTCTCATCGTGGGTGACACGTTTGTATCTACTCTCGTCCTCTAGATACTGAATTTTTTCGAGCGCACTTTCATGTTGCGTTTCTCTTATTATCGATTCCTTAGCTAAAATAAAGAAATGAAAATTTAAAATCTGAATTAAAGAAGAAGTATAATTACAAATTAATATCCTTCACTTACATTGGACATGTAATTTGATGGATGATACTGCTTGTCCCAAATTGTTAATTACTTTACAGGTGTATTCACCAGAATCTTCTCCATAAACTGTGAGGATATCGAGAGCCGCAAATCCGAAATCGTAAGCGGTTCGGTAGCGATGACCGCTTTGCAGAACCTTACCATTGAAATACCATTCTACCCGCATGTTAGGATCTGGATAGGGTTCAATACGACATTCGTAATGAGCACTTTGGCCTTCAATCAGTTTTGATGGTCCATTCAATTGAGTAACGAATCGAGGCGCTTGATTTATTGCAACTTCCACGTCTTCTTTGCGTTGGAAACGAGAAGAGTCCTCCAATTGTTGAATTTTCTCCAAAGCTGTCTCGTGTTGTGATTCAAGTTGCAGCGATGCTTTTGCTAAAAAAAACATTCGTATTATTATAAATATAACCAAATCAATGATCCTTTGTTAAATGATAAAACATACAATCGACGTTAAATTATTATAATTTTACAATACCAACACATGTATGAGATGGTCCGATATAAAAAATATACTTGCAATATAGGTCGATGTTTTGTTGTCAATATATATTACATTGTACTTACATTGTACAAAGAGCGTGGAAGAAGTTACTGCTTCTCCTAAGTCATTAAGGGCTCGGCAAGTGTATGTGCCAGAATCATCTGGGTTCACATATTTCATATTTAGGGCTACATATCCGAAGTCGTGCATTGTTGTTACACGATTAGCTGAAATATATGATTATAATTTATACAAATTTGAAACGCAATTGTACTACGTTATTAAAGTTAATTCAAACATACTCAATAAATACTTACAGGCTGCTATAGGTACACCATTCCTTAACCATTCAACACGTAGTTTAGGATCGCCCACAGGAATAAGGCGAGCTTCAAAGTGTACAGCCTGATTTTCTGCAACCTTGATATCTCTCATAGGTGTGGTAAAAACGGGAGCTTGAGTTGTAAACTCCTCTTGAACAGTTGACTTTTGATGTCTAGATGTTTCTAATTGATTTAATCTAGGAAGGGCACCTTCGTGCTGTGACTCTAAATAAATAGATTTTTTGGAATGCACTATTGCGATTCCAGAAGTGACAGCCTCACCTAACGCGTTGATGGCTCGACACTTGTAGGTGCCCGAGTCTTCTGGTAAGCAAGACATAATATCAAGTGCTACAAAACCAAAGTTATTTGTCTCAGTAAATCTTGAACCACTTTTTAAAGGTTTGTTATTGTGATACCATTCAACCTTCATTGTTGAATCAGAAACAGGTATAAGACGACATTCAAAATGAGCACGTTGTCCCTCTTTTATATCAACATTCTTAAGAGATGTTGTAAATATCGGCGCTTGAGTAGTAACTTCATCGACGACATCAGTTCTAAAATATTTCGAGCGATCTTCCAAAACTTGTATCTGTTCCAAACCAGACTCATTCTGAGTAGCTCGAATGATATCAGCAGTACTGCGGCAAGTTAATTTGCAACTAACTTCCTCGCTTCCAACAAGATTTACTGCCCTGCATGTGTAAATTCCAGAATCTTCAGCAATCAAATCGATGATATCTAATGCTACGTATCCAAAATCATGTATAGGTCTAAATCTGTGACCTATGGTTACTGGTTGACCATTCTTAAACCATTCAACTTTCAGATTGGGATCTGTAACTGGTTCCAGTTTACATTCAAAATGAACATGGTGTCCTTCTTTGACATTATCAATGGACTTCGGTTTTGTAACAAAACGCGGTTTAATATTGTAAGATTCATCAATCACTTCAGATTTCTTATAACGGGAAGCATCTTCCAAGTATTGAATTTTTTCTAATCCAGAGGTGTGTTGAGAGTCAAAACCTAAGTCTTTCTTAGCTAGTACTCGCAAAGCACAAGATGTTACTGCTTCGCCGAGTTGATTTGTGGCTTGGCAAGTGTAAACGCCTGAATCTTCAGGATAAACACTTAAGAGATCGAGAGCTACATAGTCAAATTCATAGGCAGGCCTAAATCTGTGTCCCGTTTTAATTGGCCTACCATTACAGAACCACTCAACTTTCATAGTGGTATCGCCGACAGGTTGCAACCTGCATTCTAAGTGAACATTAGTACCTTCAACAATTTCAATGTTGTGTAATGCTCGTGAAAAGTGGGGAGCTTGCATTACAGTGATATCTTCATGTTGTTGTTTCGATCTCCGAGCAGAATCCTCCAGTAGTTGTATTTGCTCAATAGCCTGTTCATTTTGTGTATCTGTTAGTACATCTGATCTTTCTATTACACGTACCATTGCAGAAGTGTGTGCAGAACCCAGGTGATTCACAGCTCTCACTGTGTATTCTCCCGAATCAGCGGACGTAGCATGGATAATATCTAGAGCAACGAAACCAAAATCGTAATATGTTCTAAACCTGGACCCAACTGTAACTGCTCTTCCATTGTGGAACCATTCAACTCTCATAGTTGGGTCTCCCATGGGTTCTAAGCGGCACTCCAAATGAATATTTTTTCCTTCTGATATCGGTTGTGGATCTGACAATGGTTGAATAAAGACTGGTTTTGACTTAGAAATTTCTTCTATGTGATACATTGGCTCCACGAATTTCGATTCCTCCATCTGCCTGGTCTTTTCATACAAACCACGATGAATACTCGATGTATCGATGCTCGATCGGGCTGAAATGAGAGGAAAGAGTAAAAAAATGTCTAAATATATACCAATGATTATACCAAAACATCATAAATGTATTTTAAATATGAAAGAGACATTTAAAAGAAATACTCACTTTCAACAGTCATTGATGCACTCAATTGTGCTTCACCGGTAGCATTGCGCGCTACCACAGTATAAACTCCAGAATCTTCTGATCTAACTCCGGCTATGTCTAAAGCAACGTATCCAAAATCGTGATATGTTTGAATCCGGTTAGCAGATTTGATTAATATTCCATTAAAGTACCATTCAACAGTCATAGTCAAATCGCTTTGAGGCTCTACTCTTGCTTCAAAGTGAGCACTCTGGCCTTCCACTATCTTATTAGTACCTTTTAATGGCCCTAAAAATCGAGGCTTTTGTTTAATTTGTGTCTCTTCTTCTGTGCGTCTTGAGTATTTGCTAGAATCTTCCAAGTACTGAATTTTTTCTAAGCCTCCAGGATGTTGAGATTCTGCTATTATATCTTTTTTTGTTATTATAGTCAGATTAGCACTTGTTGTCGCTTGACCGAGAGCATTATATGCTCTACATGTATAGTGACCAGCATCATGTATGGTCACAGACTTAATAGTTAATGCAACATATCCGAAGTTGAAGAAAGTAGTGATTCGTGAACTTGCTTCAACAGGGCGTCCATCTTTTAACCACTCCACTTTTAATGTAGAATCACCTACTGGCTCTAAACGAGCCTCAAAATGAGCAAATCCTCCTTCCTTCACATTTATTTGATCTTTTATTGGGGTTTTAAACTCTGGTCTCTGGGTGCTTTCTGGTACTTCTTGATAATATTTCTGATGTTGTTGTTGTTGATACGCTTCCAACTGCTCAGTCTTTTCAATATATCTTCTCTGCTCTGGAATGCCAAGATCTGCAGTAACGGTACTTCTTGCTGCTACTCTGATTGATGCTGTACTAACAGCTTCGCCAAGTTTATTCACAGCCCTCACTGTATACGAACCTGCATCTTCAGCCCGTAGGTGCATGATGTTAAGGGAGACGTAACCGAAGTTGAAGATTGACGTGATTCGCGAGCTGGCTGTGATTGGTTTGCCGTCTTTGTACCATTCAACTCTCATAGTAGGATCACTTACCGGAGTAAGTTGTGCTTCAAAGTGAGCATTTCGTCCCTCTTGAAGCTCGCCAAGATCTTGCAGAGGTCTAATAAATTGCGGTCTTTGGGAAATCAGTTCTTCAGTTGATTCTTGGTGTTGGTACTTTGAGTAATCTTCCAGCTGCTCTATGTATTGCAAGCTTTCTGGATGTTGACTTGTTCTTTCAATGGTTGCCCTTGGCGTAACGTGAAGCATTGCTTTAGTTTCTGTTACACCAGTGGCACTGACAGCTCGGCATGTATATTCTCCACTATCTTGAATATTAAGACTGAGCATATCTAAAGATATATATCCAAATCGAAATACTGAAGTGAACCTAGAACCTGAAAAATGAAATATAAATATGTTTATCTTTAAAAGCACATAGAAGGTAGGTTATATTAAATTTCTTTTGTAACATGTCTGCATATCTCGGTGGATAACAAAGCTTTCTATTATAAACATTCAGCTCATTTACTCAGAGCGCTTTCTCTTTACTTAATCACCAGAATACTTTTGAAATCCACGTTCATTACAATGTTACCCATTGTCCCAGGTGAGCGTGAATGGAACACGATGCGACGCGGCGCGATACTATGTGATATAATGCGACGCGCGAATGATTATGGCGGCAATGTAGGCCATAAATACATACGACTACTTGACATTCTCTCATCTCGTCGCATCGCGGAGCATTTCCGAGTTTATCGTTCACCTAGGACAACGTGCCAGAGTAATCCCAGCAAAAACATAATATGTAAAAAATACCAAGTCTCGCAACGCAGTTTCATGTAAAACCAAGTCAGCTATTTTAGTTAGTGTCTATGGAAACATCTATCTAACTTTATCATAAATTGTTATTTAATAATTTACCTATCAATATTTATAGTGACGGTATCGATATGAGATATCTTTATTTCTATAATAATTATAATGATTTGGCATTTACACGGCACCATATTCTACTAATTAAAATACTTTATTCTTGAGTGCACTGTTTAGATTAATTAGCAATGGAAATAATAGATTAT
>DWTW01000113.1:0-20937 GCA_018246275.1 Papilio slateri
CAATGAAATGAACCACAAATTCAACTAGAAATGTTAAGGGAAGTCCTCGAACAAACGTTTTAAACGGTTTTACGTACCCAATGTTGCCATTTTAAAATTCCTACTTACTGCTTTTTCTTTTGACAATACTGCAACCTACTCCTTCTAAAGTCTGTACTGCCAAATAAAAAAAAGAAAAACCCTATATTGCTCTAAACTGCCAAATCCTGTCAAACTTCTAAAACGTCAAACAAATATGCCATGGAGTAAAATACTGAGCCAAACCTGCCGAAAATGCAGGATCCTGCCACAAATGGTCACACTGGTTATGTTCCGTACAAGGTGACAAAATGACTACCACAATAATTCAACATCACAACAATTGATTGAGTAGTGAAAAAAATAATTCTACTTTTTTCAATACTACGACACTTTCTTGTTTTTTTAAGCTAAGTTAAGTTACGTTAACTTAATTTTGTTGTTATTCAAATAATATGTAAGGAGGGAACGGGATACAGAACAAAAATCGTATTCATAGTTTGGCTATGTCGAGCAGTTTTCTATAGTGATAATAGATGGCAATACGTGTATGATATGATTGCAGAAAGTTTTAACGTCTTTAATTAGGTAAATAGTGTAAATGAGCGTCATTTGCAATGTTATTTAGGCATTAAAAAAAACTTCAAAATTGCAAGCGCGTTAAATTACTAATATTTTTTAACGCTGAATTTTTGCAGTGGTTGTATAAAATTGTATTTGGGCGAAAAGTACGATAAATTTATAGTGTATGCTAACTATTTAAATGAATGTGTAAGAGGTATATTCAACAATATTTGGCGATCTGAGTTTCGATCTTTCATGGTCCGCCGGTTGCCGACTCCTGCTTTATAATCTTATACTATATATACGTATTATAATGCTTCAATCGTCAAATCGATTTGTGCAATTTTTTTTTACTTTGTATTCTACTTTAAAATCCAAAGATGGTCCAATTTTTCATTTATTACATATATAAAAGGTCTAAAAAAATAATATACACAAAGTAGTTTGAAAAAAGCTTCATACGAACTTACTCGTATTTCATATCAATTTCTTGTGTTATGGGGTTATAACCGATTTGATAATTATTGTATCGATTTGACACAAAAGGAAACAGTATCCATTTCCAGAGTATTGACGCATTAAAGGACCGCGTGGCTCGGGGCCGTGGGAACACACCACTCTCGAGCATAATACTTGATATCTAAGTCTTGAGGACGTCAAGACATTGTAATGTAAACAACTGTCGATACGAGTGGATACTTCCTCGAGTGTATGTAAATGGCGATGATTTTGCATGGCTTGTTATTTATACGGTTGATTGCTACGCTAACGCATAACGGGAAAACTTGACTTATGCTATTGGTTTTAAAGGAATACTTGTCTCATGTTATTGGATGTAATTTTGTTATTGTTGTGATAGTTTATTTTGCAAAAGTTAGTGCCAGTACGTATATATATAAGAACAATATTAGTCTAAGATAATGAATAACTGTTGGCAACATTCGTATGATGGTTACCGGATATTCGTTAACATTAATAGGATTCAAATTCACAAACTAGACGCAAGTAACTTAAGATGGCGACAGTTTGTGTAATCTTTTCGATCACAGAGAATGCAGTCGCTGAGAACATGTGACGGCTACGATATAACATTATATAAAGGAATGATTAACTGAGCTTCAATATACAATTGATCAACAGAGCTTCGCAAAAACTAAGAGGGGTGCAGTGGATAATGACGCTCGGGAATTGATTAGTGAAGCAAAATATTTTTTAGTGCAATCATAATTTGCTTAAGTTTTGCAGATACATAAAATACAATGAACTGTTTTGACAGGCTCGCATGACACAGTACAGATGAGGGATGTATCGGATTGTACTTCAAAATCCTGAGCAGCAGTGTGTTGTCTCTAAGCATATGACGCGGCACGGACTTAATGCCCTGAGTCTGAGATTAATGCCGTTTTAAAAACATCTGATTACAGTTTGATGTATCTTTTTACATGCGGGTACCCTAAATTACTTTTCTTCTTTATTCCTGAGGAGGCAATCGCAACATTGCAAAGACTATTTTGCTTAATCTGTCTCAAGACTAACTTAGTTGAAAGGCTTGAGCAATTAATATAATCAGGAGGCGACCGAACTCTCATGTAGCTTGGTCTGTAACCTAGCCCAATATTATTGCATTGTCGAATTGAGAAACCCTTGGCAATATCAAAATTTCCTACACTCTTTGGGTGTTTACGATATTTGGCATATCAATATTGTTATAACTGGTACTGACAGGCTCAGCATTTTAGATCAGGAGGATTTACTTTGTGTTTTAGTAAGTTACAGTAATTTTGGCAGTGCCAATAGTCTGGAATAGTTTGCAAAATAAGTAAGCAATGACTGAGACAGAATCGGCATATTTCAAAAGTCTATAAAATAAAATAGGACTCATCTACCGTTACGTAGGATTTGAAATAATGTATTTAATATTTTTTAAGATCATGGTAATAGACATTCTCAACTTATCTTGCTGTTATTTGTATTCTTATCGGTAATTTAATTAATTAACTTTTGTGTAACGATAAAAAGAGCATAACCAATAATGATTATGCCTTGTTAAAATTTTAACATGGCTCGTATAATCATTTCTTTTACTTTATGGTTCATTTAGCATTATTCGAAATAACGATTAAATGAATTGATAACATCAAAAATCGATTATTGGGATAAATACAAACTTAGTATTAAAAATATTAACTGGCGACGTAAAGTGATTTTAATAACCTAAAAATATTTAATGTATTATTGCACTCTAAGATTTTAAGGTTATTTTGCTAAAGTTCTACATCGTATTGTACGTAGCACTATTTTATTACAAATGTGTTATTACAAATAACAGCATGTGCAATTTTTCTTATTACAGATTTGCAACAGTGAAATGAGCCATTATTGGGTTCGTGTGGCAAAGCAAGTTAGTTGGCATATTAAATAAGAACAACTTCTAGCATACAATAATTAAAAGACCCGTCATCCGAGCGGCGCAGAGCCGTACTTTATCACATTATGCACGGTTTGTCTGTTGGGAACATGTGGACACATGTCTCGAATTCTAAACGATCTTTTTTATTTTCGTATACACGATTATGTTCACGGCGAGTTCAAAGGGGTTTTTAATTTGACACAGTTTATGGCTTTGTCTTGGCGTTTGATGACGGTGGGCGGAATAGGTGCGGCGCAAGTGGATAATATTAATTAAGTGACGAAGAAGTATTTGTATAATATAATTTTATAAGCTATGAGAATGCTACCATAGACAGCATTGTCTGTCTGTCCGTCATACTTCCTGTTTTAAAATTACGTGTTTATTTGGTTTTTGGTAAAAAAAGTAGCAAAATTTAATTATAGTTTTGACTGCTGCTATGTAGAATATATTTAAATGCACCTAAGTTTTCAATCGATACAAATTTTCTATTATTTTAATTTTGGATACGATTTTAAAAGAAACTAAGTTGCCAACCGAGCAAAGTTTCATTTAATTAGTTTAATTGACTTTCACGTTTTTAAAAATTCTGGTCAAGTAATATAATAATATGTTCTTTACCCGATAACCCAAATAAAGTTTCTTAAACTCTGACATTTTAAATTTACATTATATCTTTAGAAATCGTCTCTTAATCGATTAACTTGATATTCAACTTTCGTTAATATCGTTATAAAACTACACAATTTAGTATAATATTTAATGAAAACCAGAATACATTGAACACCATTGAATCATCAGTCATTCAGCCTTAGAAGTCCACTGTTGGGCATCTTCTCACTTTTCCATTTCGAATGAAAAGTGTTTAGGTGTTAAAAAAAGATACCTCGGGCCCAATCCCCCGTTCTTGACACCTTCTTCTCTTTTTTCTATCTACTTCAATATCTTCTTTCTTACAAAAATCAGGAAACGTATTTGTAATAATTCTTTTGACTAGGATGTGTAGTCTCTAGCCGCAGTCACTTAACATCACGTGAACCGCTTGGTCCTTTGCTTCCTAGTAATATAAAAATAAGAACTCTATGTAACTACACATTGTTGTGTTGCTAGTACAATATACATAAAATATTATTATATATGTCATATATTGTATACTGTATCGTGTCGTATTTCGATGTTGCACTGTTATGTTTTCTTGATTATAATCGCATTCTTGAACAATGCAACTTTACGATGCCTCGAGTCGACGGAAGTTATGAAAACATCGCCGCTCGCCTTACGTCGCTATTATACGTTAAGATACAAGCGCAACATAAACACGATGTCTATCCGGGTACAAAATAAATCAAACTCTCCGAGAGCATTAAAAATATTATGTGTTCCTGGACACCGACTCTTTAGCTTATCTATATATCACCTGTAGTGACCTGCAAGCAACAATAAACCTTATTTATGTTGGAAATGAAGCTGTTGTGCTATGCTTAAGTTAATAGGAAGTAGTTCAGAGTAGTAACTTTTATGCGGTCCTCCAGGACGTATCTTCTTTGCACATTCAGTTCGTGTTCTTATTACGTATAAAAGCGAAACGTGATGTTTTCTTGTTAAGTTTACATTCATAGATATACATTTACACGCATGTAAACATATTTTACATGTAATAAAGAATTAGTTTTAGAAATAGTATGCAGATGCTTACGTGATCTTGGTCTGAATTGTATTGATTTATTGCTAGCATCACATATGAAGTGTTAGGTTATTCGCGAGTTCAATTATTGGATTTATTGAATTTTCTTTATTTACCTGATTACAGAATAGAATGTTTAAATTTAATCCAATCCAATCGAGATTAAATTAGTGGTTTAATGAGATTCTGATTAAAACTGATTTTTTTCGGGGTAGATGAGATCCCTGTACTAACGTTTTACCAACAAATTACAAATTTACTTTATGAGGTGTCAAGGTACCTGCGATTTTGAAAAAAAAACCTTTACATTTTTTTTAACTAACTTGGTTTGATTCGAGCATACGTTTACTCCACAAACCTGACCATACTCAATAATCGTTATACTCATACAAGAAAGAGATATTGCCACATTAAATACGCAAGATTCGAAGGGCTTGAATTTTCTAGAGGTACCTCTAGAAACTGCAAGCCCTTAAATGAATCTTTCGCCATAATCTTTCACTAATCGCAAAAATTCAACACAGAACCAAAATTTTCGAGTTGCCATGAAGAAAAATAAATTCAAAAATGTATTAAGTACAGCCTTGCTTACATAGCTCGTAAACATCTGAAGACTGAAAGAACTTCTGTAAACTATTGACGTTAGGTTATTTCTGCTCTATAAGATCATGTGAAAAGAAAATACCAATATTAAAAGTTAGCCCGCCAACCGATCTCTGCAGCGGCTAACGGTAGCGGGAAATTAGATTTCTCATTTGACGCTTGAGATAGCGTGTCGTTTATCATCCGGAGGTGACACTTCATCATGTCACGGTGCCAGGTCCCTTTGTGCGGCCATTGGACTGTGAAGCGCCTGACAGCCGAGAAGAAGCCGAAACGTGTTATTGGACCATTGAAAAATGGCGGTCCAATTATTTACGTCCAACTCGAAGACGGGTTAAACATATATCAAACTACTGGAAGAAAATATAGATTTAAATATCAAAGGCATCGGGACGTTTTAAAAGTGCTTTGTCTTTTAGAAATTATTATTTAAAAATGCTCGAATTTTTCACGGTTTCTTTTTTTCAAAATGGCCGAGCGATTTAATGTGTCATCAGAGCAATGACCTTTGTGACGCCAACGCGAGAACGCGACCATCTCGTAATCATTCAAGAGACGTTATTCAAATTGATGTGTCCAATTTTGTACTTGGACCCGTCACATCCGATCATTTTTACCTACGTTGAAATTAAATGAAATATAAAAATACAATCTAAAAATTATTTATTTAGGTACTGAATTTTATTAAAACTTTAATGCGCTGTGTCACTTCGAACATTCGTTGATGTGTAAATTTTTTATCACATCATTTATTTTGTAATCCGTCTTGATAAATACAAAGATAATTAATTGCTGCTTCATTTTTAAATAACTAAAGTACATGGAAATTTCCAATTAAGATCACATATAAGATGAATAAATTATCTGCATATGTTTCTATTATATATTTCGGATTCTAAAGGACCTATAAAAGAAACACCTAGCTGACAGGTCTAAGGCGAAAGTACAACCCTGTATCCTGTGGACCTCTATGTCTTGCCTTATAATAAAATGAAATATTAATATAACTTATAAACTATTAATTTTTGCTAGAGGTTAAAATGAGCTTGGTGAAAAACGAATAGAGAGTCGGTCTACCTCAGGCTAAAAGATGTACATAGATATCTTTTTTATATACATATATTTACTATAAACATAACCTAAAATTATTAGGTTAATGACATATTGAGACATCAGTGTTTTATAACGTCCGCTGTAATATTCATATTAAAATTTCTATTAGGCGACCAGCTATTTATAATTATTATTTGCTATAACAAACAGGCGACAGTGTGATAAATATTTAACGTGACATAAAATTATAATCTTGCGTCTTATTTATTATCTGCCGTTTGACATGTCATCCATCATATGAAAAAGTAAAACAACAAAATGGCGGATTAATTTTTGACACTTACGGTTACTTAAGGTTTTACAATATCTTTCTGATTATCGTGAAAAATAATTTAGTACATATTGTTACGGGATAAAGTAAATTTTACATTGTGTAAAACGTTGTTGATTTCTAGAGTTACAGAATGTAAGTAAAATTTTGTGAATGATTAGTTTAGCTCCCATTTTTGTTTGTTCATAATATGAATTTACATCTTTTATCTTTATCTTGATATTTGTATACTGTTAATAAATTATGTATCTTGAGATATTGACATACCAGTATGACATATGATCTTACTACAGCTGCGTAAGACATTATTTCTTATGGGGTAACATGGCGTATGTTTCTAACATTTCTCATCTAGTGACTGGAAGTCAATTCAACATACAGAAGTAATAACTTGTGTGGTCAATAGACCACAATAAAATATCTCAACCCCTCTGAGATGTTAATTGTAAAAGCGTAAATATAACAATAAAAATTTACGTGGTTTTTATTAATCCAAATTTAGACGTACTTTACAGTCTAGAGATGAATATGGCTGTTTTAATATTTTTTTCATATGAGTCGTTACGGGTTGGCGGGTTTACGATTGGACCACATGGACCATGGTGCTTTATTAACTGCCTCACTAATGCAACTTTTACGACTAATTTCATGGTTATTCATTTGGACGCGGCAGGGGGCGCGCTGAGGGTGCTAAGGGGCTTGAGCCGCGACATCTTTACTCGCCCCATCATGGCCCTTAGCGTCCTCGCAATAAGGATATCTATGGGTATAATAACATTTCGTGTTTATTAGTGCTGTGGACAGAAACATATTCTAAGGGGAATTTTGTTGTCCGAACTAGAGATGGGAAGTGCGTTAATTACTCGTAATTTTATGTTTCATTAATGGTTATTGGTTATTACTAGATTTTTGTAATGTGTTTAAATAGATTGGCAGTATCAACGAACAGTAAAGGAACTCACACCCTTGAATCAAAACGAAAGGCAAAGATCACATACATAATCAGGACACTTCTCCCGCTTATTTTCGCAAAAAAAACGTTATTTTGCATATGCTTTACGATCTCATCAAACTAGTTGATTTCCCTAATTGCGATGGACCTCCTCCGACGTAAGCATGGTCGCGTAAGAGGGAAGTCTTTGACTAACTCCCTAGGTATTACTATTTTCTCATAAAGATAATTATTACGTAGGAGATAGTTGTTATAACGATATTCTTAATGTACTCGTACACTGTGCAATGTATGCAGATAGTTGATACCCGCACGGCGCATGCGATGTCCGCCATTATAAGCTCATTTCGTTGGCTAACAGGGTGATGTGAGCTTAATTAAAATTGTGCGCCATCCATCACTGGTTTATTGATTTTGTGTCACATGCATTTGGCGCTGCGCCGCTGTCCCGCCCCTCCGTTATCAATTAGCCGATCGTCTCACGTCACTACACTTTAAACAACCTCAAGAAATATTACACTCATATTTATTATCATTATAAACGTGATTATTATAGGTATTAATAAGATCAGTCAGTCAGGTTCATTTTATACGTTGTATTAGGACAGAAAACGAGGAACTTGTTTTTTAAACGAATATCTATTAATTTATTTACAGTTCAACTTATAAGATCTCAATTATTATTTCAGATCTTATTAAAACTTCTAATGTTAAACTTTAACTTCTTTTTAATTGCTCTACTAATTAAAATATTAATTAGCCTTTTCATATATCAAAAAAAAAACTTAAAATAATTTTATAAATTTGGCACTATTCATCAACGTTAAATATTTTTAGTCTTAAATATTACATTTCTTGATTGCAAATAAATAGGGATAATTATAAAAGCACAAGAACTAAAGTAAAGACATCCAACTGTATCAGACCCAAAATATAATATAATGAACAAACACTGCCTTAATACGATAAACGGCTTACTCCCAATGAAGCTAAACAAGTTAAATGATATGACGGCAATAAATCTCCCGCCCCATGGAGATAGTTCCATCCGTATGATATATATAATGATACCCGAGTTACCTACTTCTTATTGTTGCAAGACAAAGTGGGCGCATTACTCCGATGAGTAATGTCGATCCACTTCACATATCTGTAATCACTAAAATTATAAAACAAAGTCCCCTCGCCGCGTCTGTCTGTCTGAACGTAAAAAAACACAAAAACTTCAAACTGAATTATCGAAGACAACCAATATGAAGTGATTCACGAGAAAGGTGTATAATTCGTTAAAGTTTTTTTTATAAATTGTCCGAACCTATAATGAATAATGCAATAAATATGTTGGTGTATATGCTCTGCTACAAGTGTGGGGCGAGGCGAGGCCGGGTTGTTTTAAGTAATCGACAAGCGCGTGTAAGCAATATTTTATCATTGGCATTTTATGTCATTGCGGGAAGTTGCGGCGTGTTTTGTTTTTATCTGATATATTCTTTACTCTTTAGTGAGCGGCCAATATTCCTTTTCATACTTTACAGGCTGCTTGTGCACGGCGCCGTACCATAACTTTGACGCGATTCCCATCCGAGGAAATATTTGTGATGTTCTCAAAAATCACAAACGACGGCTTTCAGATCTTGTTGCTATCTCCGACTACTATGTTAAAGCGATCTGTCACATTATTTTTTAACAGTATATCAAATGTTTACTATGACAATTTGTAGTATGCGATAGTATGAATGTAATCTAATTTTAAATATTATTCCGACTGTCTTTTCTGCTTTTTTTTTGTTTTTTAATGTTTGAAAAATTCGAATTTGCATTTCTTATGACAATAGCTGTGATGTTATCTAGCTAAGGCTAAGGATTCATGTGACCGACAGTATAATTTTCTAGACAATCTAGAAACTGGACAGTGGCCAGAGTATAAATGCTGCATTGCGCAGTTTCTTGCATGGGCTCTTTCGGCTTTACCTATTAACTTCTAATGATATAAATATTTAAACATGATATGTAGTCTCTGAGATTGCATTTTATTTTACGAACATTACTAAATCATTTACATTTTTAAGATTTTTTTGTTAAATTGAATTTGTCTGTATTGAGTTTACATGTGAGTGAAAACCTTTTCCTAGTTAAAGAGAACTAGGAAGAGGTTTAATATTTCCTTTTGTGTTCACGTATTACATTGTATCTATTTCACATGACCCGTGTACAGACGTGAAACGCCCGCCGTCGCGTCGGTTAAAGCTCGAGTGAAATAGGTGTTTCCATAATTGTACAAGTCCCATTATTCGGGGGCAAAGGTCGCACGGAATATCAAGACAGTATGGCGTGGGCGGGTTTTTACTGCACATTTTAGTGGCGGCACTAAAATAAACTCGGCCCGAATGTCCTGGGACGTCCGACGTCATTGTCGGACTTCTCAAGCTCGCGCCTTTATAGGCCATTCCGACAAACTGTCTTAACGCCTCAGTTTTATTAAGTGACTGTTATGGGCATGCATACGTAGATTCTGGAACGTTTTGAATTAATGTATATCGGCGTCCGCGTGAATTTCTATGTTGAAGCTTAATAATAAAGAATATAACCTATGTGACTGTGCACGATTGACATTCTAGTCTTCTACACAGAAGTAGTAATGCTTTTGTATTGCTATTTAATATTTTTATAGTATAATATTTTTACTATGTCATTTAATTTGCTATATTTATGAGAAGAAAAAAAGAATACATGGCTTTCGTATGTATAAAGTATAATAAATCTTAAACAATTCCTTATTTCACGTAAAAATAGTTACTATTAATAATCACATTGAATCTAATTCTATTAAATGAACTACGATCATTATTCATTAATCATTTAAAAAGTAACTTGTAGCGGGATATGCCTCAATATAAACTACAGATAGGCGTGAGTTAATTTAATATGAGGCAGATTGTTTTTGTCGTAACGTTATTGAATTTTCGCTGATCATACTCTAGCCATCCATTTTGTGTTGGGGGACACGGAATCTGCGGGTACAGAGATAATTATCATGTATCATAGTTTATTCCGTGGGGATGTAGTTTTGTTCAGTTCGGTTTCTTTTGGAATTGTTTTTTTTTCATGTTAATAGTTTTGTCATCGATATGTGCTAAGAATATCTAATTTTACATCTTATAATTATTTCAAAGTTATAATTTTAATATACGATCGATCATAGGCTGAAACGTCCAAATTGGCATCTTGCAGTTGGAATTCGAATTTTAGAAAGCCTATATAAATAAGCCTGTATATCATTTGGATTTTAGTGACATTTTAGATTCCTATTAACAATGCAAAATCATTTCGGTATAAGACTTTGTTTTATATTTGGCAAAACGACATCTCTTGTGTTTTGTTTGAACTAATAAACTACATGAAAAACGGATTAAATTACAATTGCTGTATCTCTCTGCTTGAATAGATGTAGAAAGGGCGAGAACTCATTATTGTTCTTAGGTATTTTAATAGTTTTTTTCGTAATAATCTAGTGGACAGAAACAGTTTTATAAGAAAGGTATTTCTTCTATAAAGGAGAGGGAAAATTAGACACATTCATATTCACATTTCTAGAATATTCGTATTCTAGTGGACCGCGCTCCACGAGTCTTCTGCTACTAATAAGACCTTTAAAACGTAACTAGCGGACGCAGAAAACGTTTTCGTGCCTGCTATTAGCGAGTTCCGTTAATGTATTTTCATTATTCGTCAAACAAAAAACTCCTGTAACCCGATGGCAGCGCCGCCTACCGAGTCCAATTGCGAATCTTAACCACCACGGAAAACTCAAACTTACCATTTTTTTTATGAAAATCGGTCCATCCTTTTAGGAGGAGTTTAGTTACATATATATGCACAGAAGAAATAAAAATTACAATATTAAGACAAGTGCATAGTATTCCTTGGCGGCGTAGTATTGGCTCTGGTTGCCATTATTAAAGTGCCTGATTAATGATAATTATATTGATAAATTTGGTTCATAAAACTGCGGTTTTTTAAAACTTTTTAATTGCACAAGAATGTATTATTAATTTACTCTGAAATGACCTTTAATTTTAACAAGTTGTCATCTGATTCATACGAAGGATAAAAAATCCCAAATCACTGAGAGATAAGATCTTATACAACGTTTAATTACCGTAAGCAAAGTTTATTGGACTCGATATGTCAAAGAATATAAGTCAAGTCGTACGAATAAATTAAAAGTTAAAATATTAATTGCAACACAAATAGCAGGTATTCGTGGACCAAGATGCAGTGGATGAGATAAGGTATTTGCCATATAAACACATCTTTCTTTTATACATTCACCAGTAATATAGTCGAGGTAACATTTTGGGAATATCACCGCTGTGTATGTAGGAAACATTACAATTCTATACGTAGACTCATAAAATCCCTTTTCTACAATATTTTTTCTAGCACATAGTTTCAATATCATTTATACTTATCAAAGTCCAGTTTTTGCAGAGACCGCGCCAGCTTCGTTTCGTAAAAATAATAAGATAAAAAGATACAAATAAGACAAAGAAAAAAAATAAAAAAAATATAGCCCAGGTTATTCGCCGCTAAGAGCTTAAAATTGGTTCAGTGGTTTAAGATTTAATTCTGAACAAACAAACAATTAAATATTTTTCTTTATTTTTACCTATTACCTAAACCTATTGCCTAATATAGATTACCATTTACGTTGATACTAGGCATAGTTTTAGTCGATGAGTTTAAACTATATTTTGCATATGTCTTTGCTTTTTTTTTGCATTCCAGGATATATCTTACTAGCAACGTGCCCCAGCTTCATTCAGATAAATAGATAGACAAATTAAATATAGCCTTGGTGCTCACTGATAGAAGAGCTTTCTATGGATGCAAGAATTTTTTAAATAGGTACAGTGGTTTTTGAGTTAATTCGGAACTAGCAAACAATGAAATTTTTCCTTTTTTATATAAGTTTAGAAAATTACCACTAGAGCAGCTCTAGCGGCAGCATTTGTTATATAAATTGGCCGTAGAAGTAGCACGTCTGGTAATGGTGAATACTATACTGCCTTTCGCGTGCCGAGCAACAGTACCATTCTCTCATACTCCCGTATAGATATTCTTTATCTAATCCCCTCCTGTTGAATCGATAATTTACGTATTCAACCACATGGTCGAATACTATCAAGGAAGTCGAAGGCATCAAGACATGAAAAAAGAAGAAAAAGCATTTGACAATAGCGAAAAGGAGTGATGAGTCAAGGAGCGAAATTTTAATGGTTCTAAAGTTGTAAAGTTTTATGTAAATTAATATAAATAACATGTAGTTTATCACTTAATACGTCAGTGCTTAGTATATATACTTAAGTATACAAAGGCTGGTAACGGTATAACTCTTCTTTAAGTTGCGGCTGTTGAAAGGTGGTAATTTGAAGTTCACAATCTTTTGTTCGTTTGTCTTTAATCATTATAAATTACTCTTTTTAAAACCATAGACAGGCGTGACGTTACATCACTATAATTTCACGAACAAAAACTTGACGTCACCATCTTATGCGGCATTTACTTAACAACCGTGCATATTAATTTAGCATGCCTTGAATGCGATTAGTACATTAAGGCATTATAAGGGCGGCCATTTTGTAAGAACAATAGTGAGGTGGGAGGATAATTAATGTAATTATGGTGGTGAGCGGTCGCGCCTACCCGCATACACAAAAATATCTTTAATGGCAGCAATAATTATGAAACGGGACGTTACTGCAAGCGCGTGGTTAATTTTACGATTTATTGTTTACTGATGAGGGCGCACTAAAATTTACATTTTAAGACATCATCTTTTTCATCTTTTTTCTCCACTTACCACCACTCGATCCGCTTGCTTGTGTGCTGTGGCTTGCTTGCTTGCTTGTGACTTGATACTTGTACAAAAATACAATCCGGTTGCTTTTTGCCAATAAGCTTAGTTAGGTTTTGAGTGTCTCAGTTTCCTTTTTTATATCTGTACCATGTAGGTACCACCAGAGAGTAGATACCAGGTTGAAACTCCCCCAGTGCCTTCGCAGTGCTACAACCCAGGACTATGTTGCCGTCCTCCCGGGATCGTTTTGCTACACGATCGGTGCCCCAAACCTAACCGCCCACGAACCCAAGACTCCCTCTTTGTCACCATTGTGATGAAAGGGACAATAGTATCCCTGCTGGAAACGCCTCTGGCCATGTAGGTACGAAATACTAAACCTAAGGTTTATCACTTACTACAAAAGTCGGTTTGAATTTTAATTTTTAAAGCTTGGTTTTAAATCAGTTAATTATCCTTTTTTTCTGTATTTTATATAAAACACCAACTAGTAGTCTACTGTAAGTTACAAAAAGCCCGGGTTGAAAAGATTTTTTTGTTCGATAAGAAATCAAATACATTCCCGACCCCTCGTTTTCTGGTTTTTGAAATCCATTAAATAAGTCCCTTTGGTTTTCGCTAAATAATACACCAGCAGTGTGATGGAGGGGCTGAGTAAAACCCATCGAGCACCGGAACTAAGCGTGGTAGTACCACGGGAATAGGTGAGGACGCGTGTAGGTATGTAGCTATTAATAACGTGTAACATAGATGAAAAAATAAAAATATTAATTATATCAATAAACAAATTCCACTGCTAACATAATAAAATAGACCATTCAATAACAAAATAAAGTAATTAGTATTCTACTTAAGTAGAATTATTCATTTTAGATTTATGGGTACCCAACATAATGTGCTAAAATAACTAATCTGACTATTTATTTAAGCTAATGCCATTTATCTTGAACTGGCCTCGCTTCAAATGTATTTGAAGAATACTAAGAGGCTCTGTCGAAAGTCAAGACATTGATTTTTTAAAAAGTAAAGTACTTCACTTTACATAAATAACATGATCAATATTAAAACATAATTAATTTTCTATTACTAAATTTCTACATAAACATAAAATTATTTAGGACCATAATCTTATTATGTGTTATTCCAATGTGTGTGTGTATATAATATATATATTGGGGTTATAATTTTTACATGATAATAATGCTTTAGATGGTCGAAAGTTCAAATTTGGTCGAAAAAAATTATGAATGATTGGAAGTTACATACCATGCAGCGGCCGAGTGCGTTACGCGGCAGATGTGCGCGGGTGACTCACGACGACTCAATTACACATTCGATAGTTTTTGTGAAGCCCCGTGTCGACTCGAAAACTATTAGACTTTACGAGGGCGTCGAACTGCCTTCCGCAGACCCATTGAATAAATCGTATCCACACGAATAATCGAATACTCGAGAATTTGATGATCTTTAGTGAATATAGTAATGCACATTTTGTTATCTTGGTCTGTATTTATTTAGGCAAAGTTAATATATCGTTTTACTTCAAAACCATATTAGTTTCGATTAACGTGTCGTTTTTCTAGTTTTAAACAAAAACACCTATTATTTGTAATTCTATTTGTCTTTTATCCGTAAATTTCACAAAAGTGTTTTACATTAATAATATTAGGTTCATTTGACTTTTAATGGCCAATGAAATAAAATTTTATTTATTTTCCAATTATATTATATAAATGTATAGACTCGTTAGCTTGTATTGTTCTTTCGAAACGTTGCCCTTATCATATTACATTGAATAGGCCTTTTTATAAGGTGTTTTTATTTTTGACAATATACGTATAGAAAAACGTTATGCTAATTAACTAATTTTGTGTTCCTAAACAGTCTGTATTATGTATTCAACACAGATTATAATTTTTTTTACAAAGGTTTTTATTCAGTTCGTTATTAAAATGACATACACTTTTTGTATATTATATTATATACAATTTTTTTCTAAAAGTTCCTTGTTTTGTGTTTCACCGTCGCATCGCTAAAAGGAAATACTTGTATAAATAAATAGACGGCGCTTTTATACGCTTGTCATTGTCATTCCGTACGTTGATCCGTTCTTTTTATAGCTCGATGCAACTAGTGATGTGCTTCGTTCTACTTTAGTAGTTTTTTTCGGTTTAAACTCCTGCTACCTGGTTTCATGATAACGTAGTGGGTTTTGCCATATATGATGCAATCACTACATAGTATAAAACAAAGTCGCTTCCCGCTGTCTGTCTGTCCTTAGGTATGATTTAGTTTAGGCAATTTTCACTAGGTTCACTTAAAACACGGGGCATGGTTGGAATGAAACAAATTATATCTACTGAATACCAGGTTTGTTTTTTTATCTGTCTATCTTGAATATCATAAGGTACGAGTCGTACACTGGGATTAACAAACAAATTTGTGAGTTTCGACAGATTATACAATCTTTCTCTTTCATAGCATACGTTTTTGTTAAAAAAGGAACCAATTCTAGAACCTGTAGTACAGCATATACATACCTATAAATATATATACCTGTAGTACAGTATATATAGTACAGAATAACACCACAGATACGCAGTTTAACCTGAAGGCTGTGGATTTATAATAAAAAAATATTCATATATAAATATTTCTCATTACCTTACCTCAGTATATTTTTGATTTTAAAATTTTGAAAACGCTGCTTGAAACAATATAAATCGGTACTAGAAGTGACGTCATTATGCGTCCCTAAATTTATGCGGTGCAAGGCGTGTTCTCGAAATTGACCCTTATCTTAAGATACGTTTTTTTGTCGCACATGTTTCGGATTAGCACTTCAGGGAACGCAGCGACGTTTCACGCGACCTACCGCATCACTACGGCATAACTTTCGACTTAATCCTCTCTTATTCATTGACTCTTTCATGTTGCAACCAATTCGGGATGCTAAAAATACTACATGCACATAGAGACATTTGCTTTAGGATATTTTTATGCATATGTACATTAGTATTGATGGTTTTAAATGCGTTGTAATTAAAAAAGATTTAAATATGTAAATTAGTAGGACAAATCCGTCAGAAAATAGATAGAGAAGCAACGTGCATGTATGGGCCGGCTTTGGGGAAACACCCGCCCACAGAATACAGACGTGAAGTAGACCTTAATAGTTCTTAGTAGTTGGTTTGATTACAAACTCTTCTATTTCTTCCGACAATACAAAGGTCACTTAACAACAGTTTACATACCCTCTCCGTCGTTTCTTTTAGAAAAAGGCTTTACAAATGTAATAAATTATTTAATTTTATGCCTGATGTTTAGTCTGGCTTGTCAATTGATTATTATTACTCATATCTCTACTGGTCGACAGGTGTTAACCGTCATCAGTGCAAACAAAGTTTCACAATTCCCAATGTATTAAGCAAGCACTTAAAACAAACAGATATACGGGTGCGTTATACTCATAGAACAATAAGCTTGGTTGATTCGGTCGCTCGTGGCGTTTGTGTACCGCTAGTGATGTAATTTATATTTGTTTTGGTTTTATCAACTCGATGTATACATATTTATAGGCAGCACGTATCGTGCTAAGCGCTTGTTTGGCCGTGCGGTGGTATTTTTATTGCATAGTTCCCTTGAAAATTACAGAGGCTTCGGCTCGAAATGGCCGGTTTTTGGCCTTATGGACAAACAATGGGCATACCGCTTATACCTAGTTTTTTAATAGTTCAAAGTATTCTAATTCTAAATGTTAGTCTGCGTCAACGAATATTTTTTATTATGAAAGGATCTACAATTGATATAGGACATCAATATACAATATTATGCAGTGTTGTAATGAAGTATTGATTTTGTCTTTGATATAACATTTGTTTTATTTAAAAGCTGTGTCCATATAGTTTAATTAGAATAACTTTGACAGAGATCTCTTGTACATTATAAGACACAGGACTAGTCCCCATTCTTTTGTTCTAGATATAAATCTCATTTGAATGAAGCGATTATGTTATTGATACCTTAAATACTAAATTAGTGCGAAGCAATTTTTGATAAGACTAAGAAGAGGAAACAAAACTTTTAAAGAAAAACTCGTCTAAGAAAAAAGCGTCTATGAAATATTTTCAGCGAGGTATTTATAAAATTTCCATCTATCCAGATTGTTTCAGTTTCGTAGCGAATTGTTTCCCCGTCGACGATATAAAAGTTAATGGACTGGAATATAAAGATGCTTTCACGCATAAGAATGTGAATTAATGAGCCTTTGTTGTACAAAGAATCTGGCAACATGGAAATTTCATCAATTAGCAGTGACATAGGAATATAAAAGCATTCCAAACCACACAATGTAATTTAACAAACCGCCTAACAAAATGTTTATACAAGAACAAAACAAACAACAATATTCTTTCTGTACGGGTCCGTTTAAACACCGCCCGTCGTCGTAACATTTGTTTGCACAATGATCGTGTATATTTTGTATATTTCTTCTCTTTTAATCTGTGACGGCTAACAGCTGGTTGTCATTGCCGGTGTTGTAAGCTGTCAAAACTAATGCGGTTCCATAATTTTAGGGTGATTTGTTAAGTTGATGTTTGATTAAAATATGTCTTGTTAGTCATGAAATTGATGAAAGAATATTTAGAACGTTACATTATGGGACTTGTTAAAATTTGAGTTGAGGTAACATTATTTATACTTATTATACTACACTTGTTTTCGCTTAAATATACCAAGTTCTCAATTATGTGAAAAATATTTTTCCTTCCTTTCTTTCTTAAATATACGTGGGAATGATAGTTTGCGGCGAAACGGATTGTTGGCTCAAAGAGCAAGGCGGATAGAGTGAGTACGGGAAAGCAAGACTATGCCTAACTGGCATAGACTTTGTAAGGGGAAAAGACGGAAGTCGTGTGGAGAATTGTTATTAACGCGAAATCAAGGTGTATTAGTATTAAAGGTAATCAGATAACGCCGGTGTCTAGCTTGTTCGCTTTGCCTTATTTTATTAAAAAAAAAACATGGTAAATTTTAAATTAGTTGGCAACACTCGCATTCCGGCGCGTCTGCCGCAGCTGCTCGGCGAGGGTGCTCCAGCCAGCCTCCTCTCGAGTCCGTCGCCCGCCGTATTGAAGCGGCGGTGCTTGTGCAAACTTCAAGTCCCTTAGCATTTAGTGCTATGACAAATAGAATTGTTTTCGAGTAGAGATTGTGTGAAAATAAGTTTTGTAAAAGCCGTTCTGTAGCTTCACAGTTAAAGAGTTTGTTTGAACCTCTCGAGTAATGCCATGTATTACTTTAGAAACTTCGACACATTACGCAAGGCTAAATACGTCATTAGAGTACTACAAATACATTTTAATACACTATTTGATTGTGTTTCTCCTTTTTATTGCTTTTTTTGAATTTTGAATTGAAAGTGAAAAAATATTTATTATTATTTTAGGTAGATGTAAGCATTCAGATTTTCGAGATTATGACATTTCTTTCTCATTCATTATTGGTCTAGTGGGGAATCTATTTTTGGGTTAAACATATTCTGAGATATTTTAATTCCATGAGTAGTCCATCTTCTAATATTTCTCTGTTCTCTTAAGAGTTTATCGATAAAAACTTCTGGAATAAGATCATGAAACTTCCCTTTATCGCTCTTTTAGTTAAGGTGTAATTTAATTGACAGTATTTAAATATGTAACAGAAAATTAATGACAAGTGTTAATATAAATTTCTACTTTGTAATGTAATTTTATTACTATAACATACTGGTTGAAAATATATCTTGGGGCAAAGAGCTAACACGGCAGCTATCGCGTGTACGAAGTACATCAAATTTAATACCAATATATGGCACATTTGCAGTTCAGACGCCGTGGCTATTGAGATGCAGCCTTCATGAAGTTTAACGAGACTCCATTGTCATTGTCATCTCCATTGACAGCTTTGTGTACCAACATTGTGTTTACTATACTCGTCGTTAATAGATTAAGATGCTTTGAATGTGCTTGACTTTCCTTGGCAGTTTCTTTGTATGTGTTGTGAAGGACATTTATTTAGAACCTAATACTTAGAATATAGAGGTGTCCTTATTTCGTGTATAACAGAACGATATAAATGTCTTGGCGGAAAATATGAAGATTATTGCAATATGTATAAAATGTTGCTTAGTTTGTTACCTAATAAAGTTTTTATTAATTACTAGTTGTGTTCTTGACTATAACGAATAATTAATTATTCTGATCGAGTCGGGCCAAAACTTTTCTATAACTTTATGCAACTTTTTTTTAAAAATTGAGGAGAAATCAAGCGTTTTCTCTTTCTAAGGAATATAAATAATACTTAATATACGTGTGTTGTGAGTCTGAGTATCTTATCGTTTGATAATTTTCTTGTATAATGACAATAAATAAAGGTTAAGCCCACACGTTTACATGAAAATGTTATTAGAGCCGCCGACCATACGATGTACCCAACGCTGATGTTAAAAGGCTTATCTACTTTCTTTGCAAGCGGGCGCTTGTACAAGATTACCTGTATTATAACTTGAAATATTACAGTTTTTAAAGTACAAAGCAAGCTGACTGTTACGTCGCAGGTTCTGAGTTCGATTCAGCCAAAGTAAAATCTGCGTAATGTATATAAATAACCGACGAGCATGTATGAATGTAAAAGAAGCAAGAGAGAGGTGTGTCACGACTATGCCAAATGGAAATCCTGATGTCTGCTTCCGACGCTAGATTACGGGCGTGAGTCCTTTTTTATTTATTTAATTTTTAAAAAGGAGGTTTCGCATTATAATATATTCAGTATCTATATTAATCAGTTAATCTCCTTAATACAAGAGATACGGCCAGTATATTATTAACAGCCTGCGGGCTTGCGAGCTTCCTTGATTAAGCGGTAACTACCTTATCAAGAATTTAATTAAACTTTATTTGGCGGTAAGAGTGACTTTTTAAGATAACATTAACTAAATAACACTGATAAAAAAGTTATCGTAATTAGTAATCGGCCGTCCTTTATTTGTCGTTTTTATTATCGCTTCTTCGGTCTGTTTATTTAATGACATGCCAAATAAAACCTTGACGTATGTTTTGACCCCCTTTTTTAAATAAAAAACAAGATTTTAAAATATAGTGTATATTTTAAAATCTTGTTTTGAACTGAACGATCTCTGATGAGATGCATTTAGACGTGTTGTCTAATTGGACCCTTAGTAAAACGAAAAATATACAAATATCGAAATTATCACCGACAGACGAAGCATAAAAATGAAGTGTTTTTTTAATTATTATTTTTTTACTTTATTAAGGACAACAAACAGATACACAGTGAAGTGTTTCATCATTAAATTAGAAGACTTTTGTGTTAGTTATAGTTGTTAAAAGATTTCATAGAGTAAGCGTACATTTTAAATCCAAAGAGTATGAACGTACATTTTTTTACATAGCAACACTAACAA
>DWTW01000114.1:0-20919 GCA_018246275.1 Papilio slateri
ATAAATCTGTGTAGGAAGTAGTTTCACGAGGTTCTCTTTTAAAATTGACATACAAATACGACTTTGAGTTACAATCTCGGTGAAAGGACATTGCAAACTACGATTCATACTAATATTATAGCTCGTTGTAACATGGCCTCAATATACAACCCGGGTAAATAAATTTCGTATGCAACGAAACTAATATTAGATACGGCACATTAAATGATTAACATTGAGCGATTGTATTTTTGCAAATATTGACTTCGGATAACATGAAGCGATATTATTTTTTCACGATTTACTTGTCATTCTGATAACTGTTTCGTAAGTAAAGATGACGTACTTACAAACTTTGAGACAAAAATGTTACTATTTCAATTTTTAACCAATTGATTCATAATATACTACAATAATAGAGGATACAGACGCACTGTGATAAGTGCTTGATGTCGATTATTGTAATTAAAACAATTTTAGCAGTAGGAGAGCCCGCAACAACATCTATTGCACGAATGGGCCGGCTCGACCGGTGCAATACCACGACCTCACAGAAGAGAGGCGTGAAGTAGAAGTATGCTTTAGCGCTTCATCTGATTTCTTCTGAGGTGCCGGAGGCCCAATTTGGGCCTCTTCCCTTTCCTATTCTTTCCTCATAAGAATAGGTTTGGACGGAGAGGGTATGAATAGGACAAGGAAATATCCTTTTTCCTGTGTATTCCCTCTGTCCATTAAAGGCACGAAACGCATCTGCGACTCATTAGCTTGTTCAGAATCAGGTGACCCGCTTGCTCGTTTGCCTTCTACCATAAAAAATATGTACCCATATTGGTAAATGTAAAAATAAAAATATCTTAAAAAGCACCCCACGCTTTTTACAATAAAATGATTTTTTAACCACTTTATTCCTTTTTCAAACTTATTGAAAAATTATTTTTTGCCTTTTAGTTTGGCTAGCGGCGTGTTTTTTTTATTTATCCTCATAATAATGTAAACCAAGCTGAAAAAGCTTGTTAAAAACTAATAGACACGCAAAATTTCCGTTACGCAAAGCGTCTATTGTTATTTTATTTTTTAACTAGGTGGCATTAATAGTTATTCTCAGCCTTAAAATTAAAGTATTTTTTGTTATCCTAATAGTCCTGATCAGGACTAAAACAAAGTTATGAAAAATGTATTATAATCGGTGCTCTATATGACTGCAAACATTCAAGTAGATCGGACGTTTACAATCAAACGTAGGTATATATATACAGACCAAGATAAAAAAGCGTGTTAAAAAGTGAGTGTCTGGGGAAGTGGGGACGTCCTAGAGAAGCTTATACCAGATTGGTAAAGAGATATGACATTAAGAGTAAGTAGCCGTGCATGTTTAGATGTATGGATGTAGAAGAATTTAGAGAAGAGGACGGTGTGAATTAGAAATCTATGTTCTAAATGGAAATCCAAACCTTTGTCTTCTCTGGGTTACGGTTAATTTATTTACTTCTCCATGTACATAGAGTATTAATACGGAAGTAATATAGTCTAGGTAATTAATGAATTATTGCAGATTTAGTTAATTTATAATGGGCAATTGATATACAAGCGAGGGCGGTCGTTAGCTGCGTCGAGCAGGCTGCGGCCCAGCAATGGTCGGGCAACAAAAAGCGTCGCGGACCGGTCCCACAGGTTCTTGCTTACCAGTCGCCGCTTGCCGTCGTCGCGACTCCATTCATCATGTTACAATCACTCGATCCTTGGAATTTCAACTGACTCAGGTGAAACGATATTAGGTCTTCGTTTACAAGGCTAACGTTGACTTCAACGTTTTGACAATTAAAACCATAGATTCAGAATATGGTTTTAATTGCCTTTTGTATATCCCATTTTAAAAAAGAAATGCCTTATCTGTAAAGGCCAAAATTGTAATGTTGACTGATCAAGGCTAATTATGATGGGTGGAGAGAACTTTTAAATGTTCATTTGACTTTGCAGTTGCATTAGTTAGCCTGAGGTATTAACTGATGGATATTGGATAACTTAATTGATAAAAAAATATATTTTTGTTTTGATGTTACGCAAGAATCCGAAAAAATATTGAATGTAAAACTGAAAGTTTACCTATTGGGCTCATACCACGATATATAATAGAATAATTAAACATAAATATAAATACGCTATCGTTGAATAATCAATGGAATTTAATACAATTTTAACAATGGCGCATCACGCAAAAACAACTAAACAGATTTTGAACATGGTAGTCACTGGTATTGTAGCGAGTTAAAAATCTGAGCGTCCCAAATCAAATCACAAATGTATATCATTTTAATTTCCAATATTTTTTTTGCAGCATTGAAATATAAGTTTTCTTAAACAGAGATTGGTTTACCGCCTTCTTTTATAAGTCTAGTAAAGTTTTTCTTTCTTTCGAAAGACTTAAGATCTAACAATTCCAGTAGTACCATATTGCTCAATTTATGTATGTTTCTATTAATAGAGAAGAGAGAATTAGTAGAACTGAGTCATAGATTATAATATTATTGTGTTTATAGATTTATATACCTCCAGATATCGTGTTCCATACATATTCAACGTACAAAAATGAAGCGCGATTTTCTTCTTTAGTTGATCAAAAATAATTTCGTGATCAGAATTTTCTAACAAGATCATAGACAAGTGTAAAATATTTTTAACTATAAATCATGACCCTTTCACATGATTTTATGTAAAATAATCAGGCATAATAAGTAACAGTCAGTAATTTTTTCCATTACTTCTCGACCATTGATTATTTGGCCATTATTTCTTAAGCTTTCCTTGAATGACCAGCGTAAGCTTTCGTTGAATAACACTTGTTTTAAATGATATATATTTTAATATACAGATTACGCGTTGGCGTAACGATGATGACTTACATCCATTAATCAACGGTTTAATCGATAAGATAGAGAAGAAGATAAAGGGAAGTCTCGATTTCAAAATTTAATACACTTTTGCTTTACCGCCGAGTACGTCGTTAATGAGAATTAAAAAATATATTTAAACATTATTAACTCGTTAGCATCAAAAGTCCATTCTAGACTTTATTTAACGTATAATTAATTGTAATACGTATTTACAATCACGACAACGACTTAGAAACGAATGCAAATAACAAAACATTGACAAAAAGTAACATGTCAATGTTGCTACAGTTCAAACAACGAAATTACTAAAATGTAGTTTTATTTTAGCCCATTTTAAACACATACAGCAAAGGGCCGTGATGTTAAAAGGGCTAGCTACCTAGTGACGAGGCGAAGCCCGGGCAGGTGCATTGTCGACCCGAGAACCTGCCCGGCTGTTTACAAGTTCTGCGAACCTTAAGTCAATGCGCCATAAAAGGTGGTTACCTGATCATTTTAATTTTCCTATAGCATTATGTGTATATCACATACTAATTTGCCACATTTAAATTTTAAATGTCGAATAAAAGTACAATGGAATTGTACCTGTAAACGTACGCATGTACACACACTCATGTACGTTTAATGTTTGTACCGATCACTTTGTGCGTGCGTGCAGTGTTTTTTTAAGCACGGACAAAGTGCAATTAATTATGTAAGTAACGCAAAGGTCATCGTTAACAGTATTACAGTGACCCTTATTGAATTTTACTCATTAACTTGGACCGCTCAACGATTATCAGAATTGGTTTCTTGCACATATTTACCAATGATTCATTAATACATTATCTATATAAATGACAGGATAATGATAAAATTGATAATAGTCGGTTATTACGTGTGAAATTACAGCTATATATCTAAAATATAGCATTATCTAAAGTCAAAAACTCACTACACTTACGTTTATTCTTGGGCAGTTGGGCACCAATTTCAATTATCTGATTTTTTCCACAAATTTTTTCTTTAAATTTATGAGATTAAATACCAAATGCCAGTACTATACATGCATAATACACATAAATAATGAATGAAATAAAGGCGACCTAACGCATGAGATGTTATAATGAATATACTGACCGATGGCGCTTCGTAGCGTCGCCATGACTACCCTTATGAATAGTGCACTGAGGCACATTTTCCACGGACCGACGACTTCAATACATGAATATATTTGAATATTAATTTGTGACGATTTCTTATTTACTCTTATTGGACGATTTAACGACCAAAACATGCTCTTTGTCACCGTTGGACGGCTGACTTCCTACCCTTATGTTAATCGTAGACTTTATTCAAATAGCTAAATACTAACGTAATCCTCGAGCGGCTGGCCAAGTCTATTCTATCCGTCTAGGGGCCCCAATTAAGGAGTTCATTCATTTACTATTTTTTTATGACAGGCAGGATATAGTGACGATTTGTCTCTTTGATGTTAAGTTATCATTGGCTAATAAAAACACCAGAGCTGCGTTTAGAAAATAATACGTTCTTTAAGAACTCTAATTGCATAAGCTTGGGCCGTAACTTTACATCAAATACAGGAATGGACGGTATATAAAAAACTAGGATTTAGCGTTAGTACACCCTTTTATTTAGTAGAAGTTTCAAAGTAATAGAGGAACTTGTATTCGACTCATTACAGTTACAAATTAAATTATTACTTTCAATGTTAAGACTAAGACTAAGAATTCTATCGACGCACACTTGATTTATATGGTTGTCATTCGAGGACTTTACTAAATGAAGGTATCATAAGAATGCTTCTCTGTTGTTGTGAGAATACTTTAGACACAATGTTACTCTGTACGCCGAATTTCCAGTAGAAATTTGTCTAGTACCAGAAGGGAGATACTCGGTTGGGCACACAAATTGTGTTTTAAAATTTTTAGAGAGGCACTTACAGGTACCTTATTCCTGCAAAATATAGTGCTGCATAAACTTACATTCCAGACATCATTATAACACTATCTGCAGAAGCGTTATATAAATCACGGTATTATTATTATAAAACGTGTGAATATTTGTGCACTCGTCTTAAATATTTATATAGATATTTCAAATGTCTTTTGCAAACTCTACCCTTTGCGAGTACATCATTAAACAAACTGAGAGAAAATCTAAACAGTTTTTTATTAATTTCTAAATTTGTTCAACAGACCATTATTCCATGTGTATGTAATAATAACATAAAATCCACAATGTCTTTTATTGCCAACAATAATTTTCTTCGTTACACTGAACGCAAGTGGGCACAAACACGAACTGTGTGTGTGTATATAGTAGTATTCTCTTGCGTATAACTGCGACTGACGAGTGAGATGTCATTGTCACCCTTTCATTTCCACCACTTGTTCTTGTTAGTATCTACTCCCCTCCTCATTCTTACAAAAAGGTTACTCTTACATTTGTTACTCTTACCCAGTCCGGTAACATAAATATAGTAACGGCCCGAGCCGAGCTTAACACTTTGTTCGCCACCTCAAACCCGGTGAAATTGTTGATTCAGGCAAAAGGTCACAAAAATAAAATTAGTAATTTGTGACTTTTTTTTCTCGGATGTTGGTGGATAGCAGTAGTCATTTTAGAAGAATAACTTAGCTCTGATATGTGATATCAGTTGGCAGAAATAGCTTTTTTCGAATGTTCACATCAAACATGTGAATCCATTTGAAGAGGTATCATCAAGGTAAAATAGGCGCCATTTAATTAACGAAAATAGCACATAATAAAGTGATTTGTATTTTAATTTTTTGCTTCTAAAAAAATGAACAAGCCCAGATGTATATCGAAGGTATCTATATCGATATTTATAAAAATGTGTCATTACTTATTTTTATACCTTATCCTCAAAAGAAATATGTCAATGTCATATACCCTACCCGTGTATGTCAAATTTTGAAGATTATAAATGAAAGTCATATATTTTGGTCTGGTCTGGTCATATATAGTGTACTGTCTAATAAATATACCCCGTCAAACCGTTCTGAAAACAATCTACTTGATTTATGAAGAAGTTTTAATCGCTTTATATTCCATTTTTGCTTAATGTTTTGTATCGTGTTATTAGAATAATCAGGTGTTTAAATGACCATAAACCGATTTAACAGATAGATATTCTATTTTTGCTCATTTTTTTAAAAGAAGGCTTGATTAATCTTACAGAAGATTCAAGTGATAATTCCTGATTATACAAAGAAGAATCTGACGACAGTAGGACAGGGTCTAAATATGTATACTAAATAATTACAGTAGACCACCAAAATACCTATGACTTTTATTGCTCTTAATATAATTTAAAAAGAATCGCATACATTAAAACAACAGCAAAGGCACCAAACTTGCCTCTAATTGGACAATAACAACTAGGATTGGGGAGCGGCTCGCGCGAATGATTCTCGGAAATATTGGAATAGTAAATGTGAAAAACTTTGTAACGTGAAGCTATTATGGTAGGCGAGAGGTGAGCGGAGAGGCGGCGAGGCGGCGGGGAGCGGCGGAGCGGGGACGCGCGGCGCGTGCTGGGTGTATTCCGAGAATCAAGGGACAAACCGTTTACGATATTAGCGTAATTTTTTTAGGTATAATCTTCTAAGTTAGTTTTAATAATAACGGCCGAAGATATAAGAAAAATTAAGAGGAAAAGATAGATATATATATAATAGAATATTAGATATCTATTAATGATTAAATCTAAAATGGCGTAATTTATTAGTAATATACTTTTAATAAATTAAGAGAGTTTCAACATTCTTACATAGTGCATTATATTGATCCTAAGATCAACAACAAAATCAAAGAACTTTTTTTAAAAAAATAATATGTTTATATAACTTACACTATTTAGAAATATTTATAAAATTATATTTTTTCAGTTAATCAACTGAACTGGAACGTAAGTATATTTATTTGTTAAGTCATTCATCTAATACGACCGTACTATTCCACTGACTTATTTGTAATACAAATTACGTCATTGTATTATAATGACATAATGAAATTGTGCAATGATTGTGAACGGAAATATATGGATTTATTTTGATACATTGCGTACCTGTTTGTGGAACTTTAATTATTATAGTTGAGTGATGTCTCCTTTACGAAGACCTCATAGTCTGGTTGGTAGAATAATCTGTACAGGTATACGTCGAAACATTCATGGTTTGGAATCTAAACTAATTCAAAATGTTCATATTTGTTGCATTTTTTCGAGTCCGTAGTGTACGGTGCTAGATTCAAGGCTTGTCGCCATCGATAGAAGTACGTTTAGAAGATGAATATTGTTTATTCATCTTCTAATCTTCTTCTTTTCCGGTCAAGGTTGTGGGAGTTCAATGGATGAGGGGGACAAGGGTCATCTTTGTAGCAATCCTTTAGGAGGATATCCAGCAATGGACATCGTTGATATCAATTAGATATTAATTATTATATCGGTCGAGACTGATTTCGTTTAAATGACTTAGAGCGTGTCTATTGTTTACTTCTGTATTATATATACTTTTACAACCAAGTCGTACGTAGCGAGGGACGTTAGAGAGCACAAAAAATAAGTCTGTGTATAGAAATTTTGGCACCGATCGCTGCCAAACAGCAGGTAGGTGGGTGCCCTTCCGAGGGAATCATGGTAGACTATCATTTGAACCGATACATTTGTTGGAATCGAGCCATTTTAATGGACAGCTTATAATTTAAGACACATTTAGAACACAGCTGTAATAATAATATCTGATTTTTTTTTAAATAATTTATACTATTTGCAACATAGCTACTACATCATGTATATACTCTATACATCTGAGACAGCATGTTTAGATAATTCATGGCATATTATAATAATTTGTAATTTTGATTTAAAGAAATCACAAACATATTTCTAATTTTCCTGCTTCCATATTTATCAATACCATCACTTACTCATCTTGATACGGTTAAGGTTCTTTACGTCCTGTACGTTACGTTATTCTATACATTTTATTTATTTCTTTTTTCGGAATAATCATGGCTACATTTCCAAACCACTGAAATTATATACCTCGTATTAAGTTAATGCCAGTAATTTCTTCGACGCATTATGATTCTCATTAACTGCAAGGAGTATCATTCAGCTTATTCCCTGCAGTAAAAGTTGGTTTTACATAGATCTTAAAATTCAACCTTGTACCATAGTAAAAGAAAATCACCCATTTCTTATCCCCATAAACACGAGATCTGACTTTGATGACACAGCACAATAATAATGCTTCTTTCCTAGCAGTCACAACTGCTAGGAAAGAAGCATTATATATATAAAGAAAGGAGTACCCGCGAAGGTGAGGTGAGCAGGCAGGTGGGTCGTATTCCATGTGAGTCTTGTGTTATTGTAGAAGTATAGTAGAAGTATACTTCTGTTAATGTTTATTAACTGTACCATGCATAAGTGTAACTGTTTATGCGGCGTTACGATGTTAAGGCCTTACCAATGTTCAAAGTTAACATTAAAACTATCGAAAGTCGATGCATTACCGAGATAAAATAAACTAAAAATGGCAATATCATATCTGAAAGCCATAACGTCACTTATCAAGCGTCGCTAAGTACATACTATGTACAAGGTCGACATATTACATTTTTCTTTATAAATGGAGTAATAAAATTTACCTTTGAAAATATAAAAATGTATGCTTTTATCGTCTGTGACATACAAGCGTAGGCAGAGATTATTAGATTGAATGAAAGTATCATTTTGTATGGTTAAGGGGACTCATATATTCATCTCTTTTTGCACATTTATCCTTCTAATATGACTACTAGTAATCTACTTAGTATATCTGGTATATTCTTCAAATTCTGTTACAACACTCTTTTAAATCGCAATTTTTCTTGCTACACTGTTATTTTATACCTAATACGGATTCACATTTAGCACAGTTATTACAGATGGCATCTCTACGCCACTAATTTTCTTTTCATATTCTACATTTATTTCAATGTCTTTAAATAATCACGTAAAAGATTTTCTCTCGCTTAATACCATTACTCTCATCGTATTTTTTATTTCTTTGTCAATTAAAGTATTTAATTTAAATATAATAATAATTCTTTATGAATGGATGGCTGAGAGCACAATGAGGTTATACGAGTATAGCCGTGTGTGACTTATGCTGAACCTATACCAAATAATTTTATTAAGTTAGTCCACGGACTAGGGCTAATCTGAAGCCCGCATGAATTGCCCAAATTCTCCCTTTATAACCTTTTATAATCAATTTCTTTAATCAAGGACATAATAATAACATAGTTTTACGACAGTAAACAGGCATTTTCTCCTCGGTGATAAAATTTTATTTGCTATTTTATAAGGCTAGCGAACAACTTACTCTCAGTTCTCAGCGATTTTAGTGATATTCTATCATATCCAGCTACCTTATCTGATAATTTGGTGGTCTAATATCTGATAAATGGTTTTCAATAATGCCTCCTTATTTACTTCAACTTTTCCCTTACATTTTCTAGGATCAACTACGTTTATCACCAATGTATCTTCACAATCAAAGTTTCTGCATATTTCTTCTATATCTTCGAAATCGATTCCAATACATGAAGTATATTCATTATTTTAGTAGTTTATTATCATTCAGAATTATACCAACGGATAAAAATTACATATCGGCAATTATCTGTTTCTTATTGACCACTGATTGAAAATATAGAGTAATGTAATATATAATCAACACAGTTTCGTATTCTCAAAGCTCTATTTGATTATAATTCGACAAACAATGCTCGGATTATAATCAAATTATCAATAAATGTGTGACGTAATCATTTCATTATATTATTACGTTCTGGTCTTATATGAAGGAAGAGTACGCGTTTGTTGTAGAATTTTCTTACCAAGAATGTACACATCAACTTACGTAGGAAATACTGGATAAAAATGGGTAATTCGAATTTTTACTTAAACAATGACTCAAGTTTATTTTCTACTGCAAAATTATGAGGTCATATAATAATATACATCATAATAATAATGCCACTTTTTTTTTGTTAACATATTGTTGTAAAATTATTTATTTATTTGTCTTAGTCTCTGATAATCTCTGATAAGTCTGTAAAAAAGTTGAGAATGGGATTGTTGCCTATGTTCTATTTCTATTAGATTAGAGACTAGATTTCCTTTAAAGGTTTCAAGGTTTTTTATTTAAGTGATTTATTTAGTGTTTTATGTTACCACAAATCAATATTAACAATCCAAATAAATCTTTGTGGCCAAAAATATTAATTACTTGCGAGTTCATAATAAGCAATGATTTTATAATGTCTGGTGCGTACAAACACTCAACTTGCCTTTGAAATAATAAAAGTGGCAATTTACAAATTCCATAAGCGGTCACCCATCCTTACAAGGAACCGATCGAACTATGCTTACCGTAGTTCATCCGTTAAAACGACCGGTCATACGTCTGTCGGTGAATATCAAATTTATGTATCCGATTTATATAGTGATCAAGAAACTTATCATTCTACATTTTGGATTTGCTATCTTTCCAATCATGTGTGTTTTCCGTAAACTTTATGGTTGGTTGGGAAAAAATAGATCCATGCTTAGAAAGACTTTTATTTTATTTTAATTACAAAAATACACTACATAATTTCAAGTGTCCTACAATAATTATTGTTACAATGTATAGTAGAACTGAGAATAAAATAACAATTCAGATCGTGAGTAGCGTGAAATACAATGTTGCCAAATTAGGTTGCATGAAAATTTACATAATCTCAATAGATATTTGTAAAGAATCCATTTCGGAAGCAGGAACACTTGAAGAGTTTCGAATTCTGGCGATGTTGGCGCGCGGCCAGGACCTGACCGCTCCTGTCACTGCGGCGGGTTGGGGAGCGCACGTAACGTTCGTGGTCGCGAACACACGCCAATTCTATTTTTACCTTTGCAATTCGGTCAAAACGCAAAAAATCTATAATGAATTCCGAAAAAATCATAATAAACGCTTATTGATACTTAAAAGCATAAACTCACATTTCCAACTTTATTGTTTGAGGTATAATATAAAAATGCAAATTATACAATGTACGTCATTGAGGAAAGACTGGCGACAATGAATAGTTATTTATTTGGTCAAGTGGCTCCGCTGACTCACGAATATTATTATCGCATTCACATACATGGTATATTTTTGTTGTTTATACGCGAAGCCAGAATTCGCAGAGAATGACGCCATTCTCTTGATATAGGCGTGTATGTGTTGTACAGATATCAAAGAATGCGCCGATAATGTTTTGACTTTTCACATTACTTATTTTATACGGGTAATATTACGCTATTATTATAGTTAATGCCAACGAATTTGCTGTGCCTTTCGCTGTCTACCCTATCTGAAAAAAAAAATATCATCTCCCTGCCCATTTCCCACCTATATGGGTCGAGGGAACACGAGAGAACGTTCTTCTCCTCCATATCCCTCTATTAGCCGTCATATCTGAATCCACGTCCTACTGACACATATCTTTCAAGACAATCCATCCGTACTTCCTTGGTCTTCCTCTACCCTTGTAACCATCCACATTAATTCTCATTACTTTCTTCGTTATATACCCACCCCTCCGCGTAAAATGTCCAAACCACGCTAACCTCTTGCTCCATTTCTCTGTCACCGGCGCAACTTTCAGACTTCCTCTAATATAATTATTCTTAATTTTATCCATTCTCGTCACACCACGCATCCATTTTCAAATTCGCATCTCGGCCACATCCTCTCATCCGATTTTTGGTGGCCCAATACTCAGATCCATACAATATGACAGGTCTTACGACTTGTAGATCTATCCCTTAGCTTAACTGGTATTCGTGGATCACAAGTCGTCAGATTAAAATATTTGAAGGATAATATTTTGTATGAAAAAAAATAATTAAAACTTAATACTTGATGTCGCAATAGCTATTAATTGACATGAAACGTCAGGCTACGAATTAGACTAAAATAATAAAAGTTGCCTAAAAATGTCACAATGTAGGTTAAATACCTAAAATAATTAGTAAGTTATTATTAAACGGCTTGTTGATATGCAACTAGAATTGTGAAACCCGAGGTCCTTACCCTAATTACATTTAAACATTTTAATATTCAGATTTAAGTATTAGTATATGGTTCTCGGATTTGTCACCGGGCAGGCTCCCATTGCTAACTTTCATTACATTCCTTTGCGTTTGCGTGCCATTCGTCCGCTATCGATTAGCTCGGCACAAAGTAAGTAGGCGTTGCGAAGCCGGTCCTCCGCCTAACAAGGAGACTGGTGCACGGGCGCGGCCGGGCCCGCACCGCCACGCCGACGTCGACATAGCGGTCAGCCGATGACCTGCTTCCGAGGGAAGCCCGAGGAAGGTGGGGAGGCCAACACCATGGCCGCCTGCGACTCTACAGCCGAACATTCCGAGATATGCAATACCAATTCCTTTTTCTTTAATTTGAGTAGGTAGCAGATATTAATAAATATTATCGATGTAATGGGTAATAACGTAGGCAAAGCCGTGCCTAGTTATATATTTAATATTTTTGTGAAGTCATCTCTGTGCTAGTCGCTATAAAGTCGATTTCCCCGTACCGCCTACAAAATAAATTAGCGAGAATGCACTATGGGTAGATATATGTACGTACAAATTTTGTGTTCATTTCAACGCTCGCCATCGCCACCGAGACGGGTTTCCCGCCCACGCGACTTTATGGCGCCTGACTGGACGAACACATTTACTCGATAGCTACGTTAACTAAGAATATAGAGAGATCTACAGCTGGTTATTTACATATCACTCATCGCTTATTCAGTTCATATTACACGAGCTCCTAAATAGCTTCCAGTCGAAATACAGATAGCATGTATCGGTTTAATACGCGAATAATCTTTTTTCTTTTCTTTAAAAAGTATAGTTTTTTTTAATAAAAAAAAACGACAGTCACGCACACGCACAAGGCTCCCAGAAGCTGTCAGGCCCGGTGGCACTGCCGCTGCCGCGTGGCGCGGCGTGGCTCAAGGTCGGGCTGTGACGTCGCCGCTCGGCAACAGGCAACATGCGAAAACGCCAACCAAACAACGCAACAAGTGCTCCGCGCTCGCTCCCCTGCGCTTTATATGCCATTAACCAAATACTTGCCACTCGCCGCTGCTTATGATTCTTTTGCTGCTCATAACGAGAAGTATTTATAATTCCATTAAAACAATACTTAGCGCACCGTTTGACCTTATCTAGATCGAAATCTGTACAAAATAAGTTCTTTTAATGGTATAATAAATTGTATTGTAATGATAACTACATGTATGCTGCGCATACGTATTATTAATTAACTGTATTCGTTTCCTGAGCGAGTGTGATGCGCGGCGACGGGCGCTATCGGCGACGCCGTGCGTCATCGCCTCCACACTGCTGATAACCGCTTACAATTATCATTGCAAATAAATGTGTTTATACATTCATATCGGTCTTTAGGCACCTAGGAGTTTCGCTGATACACAGAGTTTATCCTTTGCAGCTCGACGACTAAAATCCAAGATTATTACGATTATTTGTCTGTAAATGAAATATAAGTGTCGATACCCACATACAGAATTTTGATAACGAGGTCTTGCTGATAGGGAGTTCACGAGATAAATATTAAATATAGGAAAATGCCAACTAAACTATACGAGTAATAATTTATACATTGCCTGCTATCTGTTGTTATCTTTATTAGTGGACGAATTTTCTGTCTCAGAAAGTGTTTTAAAAAGGTAATTAATACATTTGTATTATTTTGTAGAACCTTTTAGTTTTATTGTAATTTTTCGTAATGCTGGAGAATGTTAAATGAACGGCGGCATACAAAGCCAATACCCGTTCTAGTCGAGCGCAGCCGTTACGAAATCAGTGCTGCAAGAAAATTACATAGAGCCGCTCGTGCTACTAATAGTACTTACTATTTATTTCCTTACCCACCATTTATTAAAATAATAATTGTATGACTTATTCCACAGGTGCTTTGAGTACAAGCCAATCTATACTTAACCAAATATCTATCTCATAATGAGAGTCAGTTAATCTTTTGCGAATTTACTTTAAGCTTATGCAATTTTAATTGTTGATGAACTATAATTGAAGATGGCACTGTGCTCGCAGAGTTAAAAGTCCGTGCATAGATAGATATATATATATATATAAATAGATTACGAAGAGCGACCGATCCGGTTGCGATGTAGGAAGGAGATAGATACAACGCGACATGAATCACTTCTCACGGCGGGCGCAGTCGGGGAGACTTGCGGAGAGTGCGGGCGGCGGGGGGCTGAGTGTGTAGCCGAACGGACGAAACGAAACGAAGCAACGACAAAGTACAACTACAAACAGTTGAACAGTCATCTGCGGCGCGGTAACGTGCGTCGTTCGGTACTGGAATGTGCGTCCACCCGATATACACTCACGACTAATAGATAAAATAAATAATTACCAACACGTCAATAATTGTATACGTGAAAAAGAAAGTGGTGGTGTCGTATCCGAGTGCGAGTGAGACACGAGTGACGATAATAAAGGTGCGTGTGTATGTGTGTGTTGTGTGGTGGCGTGGATCGTCGCGCAATTATTAACGATGATTCACTTGCGCGCGGGTGAAATGCAGCCTATCGGACTTGTTGACATATGTTTAGAAGGCCTAAACAAATGATATCAAGGAAACTTCTAAAATAATGGTGGACTGACTCCTTACCTCCGCGACAGGTGAGCACACTTTTATGATTTGAAATCTGAATCAATAAATTGCTTATCTAGTAAGTATTTTTACCCGCTTGACATTCGATCGATGGGTCAAGGCCTAAGGAATTTAATTGTATAGACATAAGGAATACTAAATTACAAGGAGTAAATAACCTCCTCCTTTTTGAAGTCGGTTAAAAAAGAATACAGCACGAGTTAGTTACCAGACCCTTCTGACCAACGGAACAGCTGTTTTACGTAGTAACGTTGTAAATTGTATATTATGTCAAAGAATGTAAACATATCCTTATTTTTCTGTTTTTTTTCGTCATTTTTCAATTACAATTTTAAGTGATACTTTAATTGACACAAATTTTACCTTCAATGCTCTTTTAATCATAAATCAAAACAGATCTAACAAATTATGTATCGTAGACCTCTTATGAACATTTTATTTTAAATGTTTCAAATATTCGTTGATATACTAGAAATTAACAAGAAAGTTATCAGATAAAATGTAAACATCATTTATTATTTATATACGCCGTGTAATTTCGTGTTTTAGAAATTATCTATAAAAAACGGTGGTGTTTATACATAAAAACTACTTTATACCGAACATTTCTTCGAAATTCTATATTCGTTACGAAATTGATTAAGACTCTTAAAGATTTAAAAATGAGTTTGAGCGCAGTATAATGCGGTTTAGAATGAGTGATCAGTAAAGTGAAACAGTGTGGCGGCGGGCTGGCGGCCGCTGCGGGCGCTGCCACTCGCCAGGGCCGCCTGGCTTGGCGCCAGGCCGGCGGCCGGCTGCCACCGGGATTCCTTTGTCTCATTACAACACCCCGTATACACCGCGCTCTACAATCACATCGCCGTTTTATTATCTTAGTTACAATAAAACTATCAAATTTAAATATTGTTAAATAATAAAATAGATAAATTACACGGTAGTAACCAATTTTTCCATAAAAAAAGTAGTATAATAAATAAGTCACTATTTAGAATTATTGTGAGTTGCGGTTTATATTTACAACGAACATGTTTCCAAGAATATAGATTTGTTTGAATACTGAGCGTTTAGTTGTTGTTAATAAAAAGCGCACACTAGCGTCGAACGACACCTACCCGCGATCGCCAAACGGACAGAGGCATTGCGCGCGTGTGCGTGGTGCGTACTGCGCTTATTTGCTCGCTTGTTATAATCGAGCGAAGCGGTTCGCTTGTCTCCGGTTCTCGGAAATTGTAACGCCTTCTCGGAACGCAGTAACGCAGCCGGCCAAGAACGCTTTGAGTGAGCGCAAAGCGAGGTCGCCTACGTACCTCCACACGGATTTGTATTGTATCAAGATAAACACTCACACTAATGATCCGAGAATTCTCACATCTCCCTCGTTCGCTTCAGGCATAGCCACTCATTTATTTATTGAACTGATCGTACGTAAGCATTTAGACAGGCGTGTCTGAGTACAATATAATTAGATCTAATGTAGTTATCTTAAAGCTAAAGAAATTTGTACGAACAAAGTGATAACGCAATGTTACATATCCTAAGCAAATAAAATAGCCGTGGAAGTTAAAGCAGTTTATCATTTCCTGATAAGGAATTTGATATCTGAGGTTATCTGGAACTGTTTAAGTCGAAAAACAGCTTCGAAATTGGGGATATCCTCGTCGGTTGGCGCAAGCCGAGCCTACGTCACGATGATGTCACGCGGCACATTAATAGACACAACACGGCCCGGCACATGCGCTTTGCGTCAACGTCTTCCCACACCATAACATTGTATAAAAGAAGTTTTTGTCAAGTATTTATATATTACAACGTATGCGTTTTATACAGGCTCAACTTGTAACTTCACATGGCAGGCGCAGTAAACCTTATTGTGAATGATTTCGAGAGACTAGACTTTATTAAATAGAAACATGCATTCAATTGAGATACAATATTTTATAATTGTTTTAAATAAAATAAAATAAATTGTAACTAATTACAGTTACCAACAGCTACTCAGTGAAATAACAGAGCTATTTAGATTTTGTGTTGATGACATGACTTGGGATGACTTGAGTCCAAAGGCGCCCCTGCTGCGGGGGCAGCAGGGACGGCGAAGTGTGTAAACGCATTCCCCGCGTGAACAAAAAAAAAAGTCCAAATGCGTTGCTCCCTTGATTTTGCATTGTTTAAAATATTGCGTAGCAAAAGCGCATCCTTTTATTAAAAAAAAACATTATGATCTTCTGGGTGCGCTATTATTGGCGAATTATAAACATATTTTTTATACTACCTTAGTATAATAAAAAAAAAAATTCGCCAATACCAAAATTCTTTTAACACGTCAATCGTTAACCATATTCTTTTAACATGTTCAACAGTTAACATTCTATTCTTAACAAAGACCATCATCGTTTGTCAGTCAATAGTTCTGTCGTAAACTTTAGAGTCTTCAAACATTCAGTTTTCTTTTTCACGTTAAAACTAAGCTACGTACATTAAACTTTCATTATTGATCGAGCTACCTAAATTCGCCCTAAATATCTGTGATTACAGGATAAGATTAAACTAAAAAAAGAAATGACTACCGATAACCTCCATTTGTAGGGGCCTAGTAGGTCGTCTAGATACTAATGTGACTGTAATGTAACATTAAATTTATTATCATTACGAATCTGTAATTGTCTCGTTTACAATACGTAAAAATACAGCTTGAAACATGACAGATTTCATCGGCATAAAGTTCCACGACAAGTAAGTCATACTACTGATCAAGTATGATTTTCATTTTACTGCACTATAAAAATAAATTTGTACCCGCGTTATCTTTTTGACGCCTATAGAGCCTGCAACAACATCTGTTGCACGAATGGGCCGGCTCGGCCGGTGAAATACCACGCCCTCACATAAGACAGGCGTGAAGTATGAGTATTCTGCGTTTTGTCCAATCCGTGATGTCCCGGAGACCTAATTCTCTTTACCTTCCCATCCATCCATTCATCCCATCCATTTCTAATAAGGAAAGGATGAAAAGGGGTTTGACGGGGGAGGGGATAAGTCGGAAAAGTAAATATCCTTTTTTATATTTATTCCTTCGTCCTTTAAAAGGACCGCAACGCATCTGCAACTCATTAGCTTGTTGCGAGTGCCTACGGGCGGCGGTCACTTGTTATCGGATGAACTACTTGGTCGTTTGCCACCTTCTTCTATAATAAAAAAAAATGAGATTATATTTTATATACACGAGGGCATAGGCCGTCCTCCATCATTTAAATAAAATCACCCTTAACTATCAACACACGAAAGTAGATTCAATTAAATGAAATTTTAATACATTCATTTTTATTTCAGAATTGACAGTCGCGAAAACGATGCCTCTTACTCAAGAAAAACGTTTGGATAGTAACTTCTCTAACAACAATGATCAAAGCTATCTGCACAAGAAGTTTAAAAAGATGGCGTCTACCATATCTGGTTTTCCTACAAATGCACCTAAGTGTGAAGACAATCGGCAAAAAGAAACAATCACTCTCGCTTGTAATACTTCCATCTCCAACGGGAGCATTGCAGCTGCACATCCTGAAATAGAGAAAATTAAAGACAAGCGAGAGAATCAGAGCGGTAACGTGGAAAATGATGTACAAATTAATTTTAATGAAGAGAACATTAGGTTAAGTGATATAAATAATATTGTTCAGGTATCTGGTAAAACCAGTTTTACTGAAGAATTTTTAAATAAGACTGAAAACCTTGAAAACGATTTTATCAGGGACTGCTACAGTGGAGGAACGGGGCGATATATGTGCCCATATTGTAAGTTATCTTGTGCCAAGCCTTCAGTTCTTCAAAAACATATCAGAGCTCATACTAACGAGAGACCTTATCCTTGCATACCTTGTGGATTCGCTTTTAAAACGAGATCTAATTTATACAAGCATCGAAGATCGAGAACCCATGCTTTAAGATTGCAGGGTACAGATATATCAGGTTCTATGAACGAGGAGGACCTGTCTGGAGGATCGGAAAGCGATACGTCTATACCGCCAACATCTCTGTCTGATACCGGTTCTGATGCTTCAGTTATTCGATTGGATTATAACAGGTATAATGAGATTTCTTCGCCAGAGCTGACGAATGATAGCCACACGTCACCAGTAACAAGCTTCCCGTCGAATGATTTCAATAAATCAAAGGCGATCTACAAACCCAAGTTTAGAGCAGCATTTTATCAAGCAATTGATGAAAAAGATAAGATAAAGAAAACGATTTCTACGAATGCAGACTTTCTTACAGAACATATCTCTAAAATTATATCTGATAACGAGGCCATTGTCGATGTTATAGAAACTCCTTTACAAAAGAAATACGGTAAAATCAAGCAAATTGCTGAAAGTAAACAATTTCTGAGTGACGCCGAAATAAAACAAGACTCATCTCCGTTGAATTTAACGAAGAATAATATTATTTCTGATAATTCATTTCGAAAGAGATCTCATTCCGAAAGTTTTTCTCAAATTGACGACCATAAACATCCCCTTAACCCAGAAGGATCTATCATAAAAGATCTTCTCCTCAAAAGTAAAAATAATACAGTTATGATATCAGGAGAACTAATTGATGGGTTAGGGGTGTTGTACGTTTGTCCATTGTGCCAAATAATTTTTAGAAGTGCTGATAATTTAGAAACCCATAGACTATATTATTGTAAGGGCAGCATAACAACAAACTCGGTTTCTATAAGTGCTTCTCAAAAAGAAGTAAAAGTGGGCAGGCCAGAAAACGTTTACATAAGAAGTAATTCTATAAATGTTCGACTACCTGAAACACAATCCCATAGTCCTAAATTAAGTCTATCAACAAAATCGCAAGTTTCTAAGAGTAAGCCCGATAACCTCGTCATTTTTAGACAGGAATCAAACGAAATTATTGCACCATTGCCTTCTCCTGGTCCATTGTTAGGCAATACAAGACTTGTTGATGCCAGGACACCTGTGGAATTTCATAGGAAATCAGAAAATATAAAAAATAAGTCTAAAGAAGCTAGTCCTAAAAGAAGAATAGATAGCCATTCTGATACGTTCAGTCCAAGGTTATTAGAAAACATATCACCACGCTCGGCAGATTTATACCCACAGTCAAAAATAAGATGTGTAGACACAAACGTTGGAAACTTGCGTTCCATAGAGGAATTATCATCGCATATTAGACATAATTCCACTTCACTTCAAATGTTTGGCGGCGAAGTAAAAATTGTCGATCACTCTGGCAGTACTACCACTTTACGCATTGAACCAAGTAAAAACCAATTGTCGCCTATTTTGATACAACAGAATCTTTCGCCATCAAAATTTGCCGCCGATTCTGAAGCAAGTAGCATAGTTGTGCGATCTGGTCTACATTCTGGTGGAACTATTGTTCATAATCCACCAACACCCAAAGATGTCCTAGGCACGCCACAGCCCCAAACTACTAGGATGTCTATATCAACGGCTGGTGTACAAAATTCAAATTTACCTAATATTCACGATATTTCTCACTTTCCATTTCCACCTTTAAGTGCCATTACAGCATACAATCCACTTACTCTGCCACCTCTTAGTCCTACCTCGTCACCAAATGGTGCTACAACAATCTTACATGGTGGAAAACTAATACCACATGTACCAGGGATGCCGGGTCCAAACACAGCGGCTGCTTTTATCGGAAGTGGCACAATATCCCAAAAGATAACAAACACTGATAAACACCATCCTGTCCCAATTGTCGACAGTAGCCAAGACTTACAAACAGTTAAGGGTACTATAGTGTCAAACTATGAAAAAACACTTAAATCTAGAAGCCCCTGTTCGAGATCCTTAGCTTATGAATCTGATAAATATAGTCAAAATCTTAAGACATACAAGAGCGAAATACCACACTATATGATAAATATTCCCACTATTAAAGTAAAAGACACGGAAGAAGCAAATAGCCTTACGGTGTCGAAGACTCATTCTTCAAATATTGTTCGTCTTGTTACGGCAAGGCAAGACTTAACAGTGAAAAGAAATTCTGATGGGATGGCCAAAATATCTGTTCTAAAAGAAAATACAAATAATCCTCTTGCCAAGCATATAAATAAAGATTCAACTCCTTCAATACCGAGCATTAATGTTGAAGTCAAGTCTGAAAACGAAATAAGAAATTTTAATTTTGAAAATCTTATATCATATGCGGAATTATATTATTTTCAAATTCTAAGTTCTTCTGATGTTCAGAATTTCTTGAATGCTCTTGAAATGATTGTATCATCT
>DWTW01000115.1:0-20912 GCA_018246275.1 Papilio slateri
CTATTCGTCGGCAGCCTCAGCCGCGCACCCGCCACAGGTATAGGGGCCGGCTGTACCTGATGGAGCGCCGGTGCAGTCTGTGTGTAGAGGCCGGCTGTACCTGATGGAGCGCCGGTGCAGTCTGTGTATAGGGGCCGGCTGTACCTGATGGAGCGCCGGTGCAGTCTGTGTGTAGGGGCCGGCTGTACCTAATGGAGCGCCGGTGCAGTCTGTGGCGGCGCTACGTGAATGTCATTTACATAGTTATTGAATAAATTTACTGAATACATAATGCGAGGAAACAAAATGAGAAAATTTGGCGTAACTTAGAAACGAGTGAATACTTCGCTGTAGAATATCGTGCGGAATTAACGAGGACGAGCAAAATGCTCATTTCTTTAGGTTCTTTGTCTCAATTAGATATGAGAGGGATTTTAAAACAAATGTATATAAATAAGTAAATGAAATATGAAGATATATTAAAGTGTATAATTAAAGAAAATAAGGGAATATTATAATAACGACTGAAAAAGTTAAACTTCGATGATTCGGACAGATATAACGGATTTTTATTGGACATAGAGGCCAGGGAATCAAGGCTAAGTGATCCGCATTAATCTATTAACTAGTCTAGCAGTGTTCACAAGATGATCGAAAATAGAGGAGGACATTTTTATCGAGACAATACGTGCTAGAGTTTGAATTATTTAGACATATATGTATGTAGATCATATGTATATAGTACCTGTGTGTGCGGGTATCGGTTTAACTCTATGTAATAGTATACACGCGAATGTGAGTTTGTTTGTTACACTTTCACGTAAGCTGTTCAACTGATCATGAAATTTGCACACACAATAGAGAGAATAGAGGGCAGGTTTTATCCCGAAAAAAAAAAATTGAGGGATCGGTAAATATAATCGGTCGCCGTGGTAAGGTACCACATGACAATAACAACTTGTTGGCCGTTCGTTACTGTCACCTCACACCACAGAAACCGAGAACAACATCTTGACATTCAGTTACAAATAACAAGAAGTTATACGCGAAACCAAGTTACTAAAATTTCCAGCGAAAATAAGAAACGAATGCGTTCGAACCCGTGGGCAACATCTAGTGTAGTATATCTAACACTACTCGTATTTCCTGAATAACTTCCAGCGGCGCCCGGCGGTTATTTAATAAATACATAACATTCTTTTCTTTTTGATGACATTTTATCACTTCAGATAAATCATTGTTTTCATTTTCAATATTTAGACTGCCGGAAATACGAGAACATTCGAAAGTTTCATCTCAATGTCGGTTAATCGACATTTCTGTGCTGGAAATTTATTTATAGTATAAAGTTGTGATATCTTCTTCTTATTAAACGCAACTTCTACTTTGTCTGGCGTAGGACCGACCACACGGTGTGGTCAAGATGAATGAAAAATATGCTTAATACGTTCAAACTTGCTACTGATGACGACATTACAAATAATATAATAATTATTGTCATTTTTGGGACAGAAGTTTGGTTAAAATCAGATGGAAGTTGTAACTCTGTCAGGGATTAAGGGGATCGGTTAAAATATTTGGAAACTTTTATAAAACTTAAGAGTATGAGTAAATAGTACATAGTTTTGCGAATTTAATCAACTCGATAACAAAACTAGAAATCCAAATGACCAGGATTACTGTTCCAGTTACACATGTGTGTGTGTGAAGCGATTCAATTCCAGCGGCGAGCGCTGCCAGTTGAGTATAATATATATCAAATAATTCAATATCAAATATTGCTCGTCATAAATTAACCCGTACAGTGTTTATTGATTTATTACATGTACCTATTCAAATATAAGTTCCAGTCGAGACAAATGCACACAAAACTACGGTAACCTTCGTTTAAATTTAGTTCAACCTGTATGCGTTTATGCCATATAATATAATGATTCTATCAAAATGTATGTCAAAGTACCCGGTGTAAGCCGCAAGTATGGCGACTGCGGTAAGCCGATGTGTGCGACACCGACCGAGCAGCAGCAGCGGGCGGTGCCACGTAACACGAGAAGGCTTTGTTTGCATATGTAAGTAACGGGTGTCGGCGCACTCTGGAGACTACATTCATCTTACGCCAGTTTTCCTTTGCGTTACTCAAGAGCAGTTCGCAGAGGTCCATGACCCGCAGCCTCTGGGAGTCTGGGAGATGCGGCAAAGATGAGTTCCGCTGTCCACATCGTACTTGTTAGTCTCTAGCGTGTAAAGAACAATTTTTAGGTTTAGAATTTATATTTCTAGACTTTAAACACGCACGCACGTACGCACACACGCACGCGCACACACGCACGCACGTACGCACACACGCACATACGAACACACGCACGTACGCACGTACGCACCCACGCACGTACGCACACACGCACGTACGCACACATGCACATACGTACACATGTACGTACGCACTCACGCACGCACGTACGCACACACGCACGCGCACACACGCACAAAATAGGTCATTACTATTATGTTACTTAGCCATTTATAGCCGCAGTCAAGAAATAGTGAGTAAACAGTAGCAAATATCAACAGATATTTAAACAGATTTAACTAACAAATGTATACATAGTATAAATCAAAGTTGCCTTTCGTGTCCTTTGTTTAACCGCTAACTCCGTCTACACCACGCAACGGATTTAGAAACGGTCTTCATCATCACGCAGATAATTTATTCCGGGTTGTTTATATGTATAATAGATACTAATTAGAATTCCATATTCATAAATAAAAACCATATATCGGTACTTCCAAAGGGTCGCCAAAAATTTGACTTTCAAGGCTGACGTCGGCTAAACCATGGGACATACGTAAAAATGATGCAGAAAAGAGTTGTACATCTCCAAACGTGAGAAACAACACACCGCGGTAACATATCTATCTCTGTCTACGCTACGCTAACTCAAAACTACCTAATCTTTTATAAAAATTCTTATCAAAATAAATATGTTCGTAACCCAGGGCATTAAATGTAGATTATAATTGTCGATCACACGATATCACTATGACAAGTAGTTAAGAAAATATGAAAATATTTTAAGTTACGCCCAACTGAAAAATCAACAACTGCCGCGAATCGGACGGCCGCGGGCTCGCGGGCCGGACGCTCACGTGGTCACATCGAACGAGTCCTCTCGCCACGCCTGTCGGTCACAGTGTTGCAAACATTAAAACAATTGAACGCATTTTCATACATTTTTACTATTAGACGTACAGGAGGGATTACGTATATTATTATTTCTAGCTTTTCTATAATATTATGTATATTGGCTGAAATATTATGACATTGATTGTTGAAAAATCCATCGACGACATCCATGACAAGGCAAAAAAAATCTAGGGTACCCACATTGCGTGTTGTTCTTTAATTTTATTTCCCGCTGCAATTATTTATTGCAGAAGCGCTTCTCTAGTTTCACTCGGAGTGCTTTTAACCAGCTGTTTCATGTGACGTCACAACTAAAAATCTAGTGGAGTCATATCTCGGCTTCACGGCGGCGCGCGTCCAATCCACCTGGCTGACAAAGTTTGCGCAGGACTGTGTCGAAGTGAGCAGGAGCGCCATCACTCTGAAACCACATCCTCATCCTTGTTTCTTAAACAATATTTATCATCAGGCCTGGAAAATCTTCTTGAAGAAATGTTAAATAGGCTGGACCTGTCAATCTTGATAGTAGAGTAAACAGTGCAATTAATTTATATCCAATCATTTCAGCCAAAAAGTATTTTTTATTAAATTAAAGCAGTGTTAAGAATCAGAATTAAGAATCGCATCTGTGTTATCATTTATTCAAAATAAATAGCATTAAATTTGAGAGCAACTAAGTTAATTGTTTTATTACTTAACAGCGCAAGCTTCAACTTGTTGGTTATCTCGTTATGTTTGTTTTGATCGTGATTGTTTGAGGTTTATGAAGTTGTTTCAAAGCTGATCAAATAAACACGAATCGCTTGATAACGAGTGCACAGTATGCTCCCGTAACAGATGTTGGCAATTAAATGTTGGACTTGTTTTAGAGATATTTTAACAGAACTAAATAGTAAATGAATAATGTAAAATGACCGTTATAGCACATTTTATTGTAATTACATATTATACTAGCTGACCCGGTAAATTTCAATATCGAATATATCAAGGACAAGCTTCCCGTCCCGCCCCGGCTTCGCGCGGGTATTTAACAAAAATGAAGCCGGGGCGGGCTGCTAGTTTAACATAAAAAAGTAGTTATTGTGACATAGCTGTGATAGTTAGGCATTTGGTATCGTGGACTTTTTGTAGATGTTGATGTCCTCTATAAAATTGTAGTACATCACTATCTTCTATTGTAAATAATTTCCGCAGCGTTCGCGATATAACGATTTTACGTGTGCCGCGGCCGAGAGCTTAGCTAAACAGTTTGCATGAAAGTCTCGGCACTTGCTATACATTTCTCAGCATGGCCATTTCGTACACAACATGTACACCATGTACACCATGTACAGTATGTACAATGTACTATATAACATGATTATAAAACGTGTTTAAGGTTGTAGTGATTACAATAAGAGTATGCTTAAAGATTTTGTAAGCGAAAAAAAAAATGAAACTCATGTTGTTATTGTCGCTCGTAGACTTTATGGTCATCTGGTTCCTGACTTCGTTTGAATTATCCCTTTGCTATTTACCACTGTGTATGCATATCTTATGCCTGGCGAGTGATGTGGACCATTAGTAAGTATTAGGTAAACCGAATTTAACAGAGTGCATAATATGTCTATGAGTAAGGGAAACTTATGCTTGTGGAGAGTTAATTGGTTAGTTTTTGTATAATTAAAATCAGTTAAAAAAATACTTCAATATTGTTGTTACTATAGAATAAAATAAAAATACATCATTTAAATATAAAAGGATTGAATTTAGTAAAAAATAATAGAATTTGCCGGGGCCGGCGGCAAGCAGGTTCCGCCTCGTCAAACCTCTTAAGGACGTCGTAATTGAGTTGACATAGATCCTAAGCTCGAAACCGAACGTCTTCCATCTTTTGTGTAAATCGTTTTTGGTAAATTTAGATCGTGTCGATTACCATCAAGGATCATATTGCAGTCTTCAGCTATTTTATTATTATAATTAAACATGGGCAGCTATTACATGACGGAACTCGGCCGGGAAGGTGCCGAGACCGGTCAGAACTATGGACTGCAGTAGAGGAGTGCCTCTGCGTTTCGTCTGACTTGCCACGCAGCAGTCCCCATGTCCCCAGTAATGGAGGGTAAGCGATCCAGAGATCGCCACTCTATGTGTGCCGTTTTATAGCCTATTGCCGGTAAGTTAACAAGTTTTCAATTACTTAAGCCTTATTCGAGTTTTCTTTTACCATATTTTAGTCTTCAAGAGTTCACTGAGCTGTTGGTCTGCGGCGAATAATAAATGAAAGCAATTTCAATTTATCCACGACATTAATCGAAAGAAAATTTTTATGAAAGTGCCCCAGACGGGCGGGTAATTGATTTCGATTGAATTGTAAGAAATTAAAATTAAAAGAGACAAGTACTTTATAGAGAAAAAAGATAGAAGTCATTGAATTATGAATGTTTTATTTGATTGAATATTTATGGAAAATAAAAGGAAACTGTTTCTCATTAGTGAGGCGCTGAGACACGCTTTCTTATAAGCATTAACAAAAGATAAACTGTTTTTTAAGCTACTTAAATGAATGCTCGCGCTGGCCCTCGCGGCGTATGCGGAGCGTCCCCCGGGTGGCGGATGGGGGGTTGGTCGGTAGCACAGTTTAGCTACGCTAGCCGGCTAAGCCCGATGGGCTCGTTGACCAAAGTAGGGTGTGGTCCTCCAGCAATATGGGGGTTGTGCGGCGGGCTGACAACTCGCCCACGAAAAAAAAACGTTTGTTACGGAACCGACAAAAGAGAGAAGAATACGATTTGATCCCAAACTCAACGAAAACTGGCGAGGAACAACGGATACCCGATTAGCCTCATGGAATGTTAGGAGTCTATACAGACCAGGGACAATATACAAAGTCCTACGAGAAATGGAAACCTATAGAATAGGGATAGCGGCGTTACAGGAAGTCAGATGGCCTAGACAAGGAGAGTGCAATATCGATAACAAAGCTACTCTATTCTACAGCGGCTCCGACTCCGGACACCATGTGAATGGAACTGGCTTTTTAATTCGAAACGAGCTATTAGGAAGTGTTGTCCGTTTTGACGCTGTCTCGGACAGAATTTGCCTACTTCGCCTTAAAAGCCAATTCTCCCATATAACCGCAATAAACGCGTACGCGCCTACAGAAACGTCTGGCGAGGTGGCAAAAGACAGTTTTTACGAAGACCTAGAAGCTGTGTACGACCAGTTAAACAGCTACGACATCAAAATGTTAATTGGCGATTTCAACGCACAAATTGGGAGGGAAGAAGCTTTTACGCCCACAATTGGCCAATACAGCAAACACAGTGTGTCCAATGACAATGGCTTAAGGCTGATCACTTTCGCAGCGTCAAGGTCACTTGTAATAAAAAGCACCATGTATCCCCACAAGGAGATCTATAAAGGAACATGGAAGTCTCCTGACGGTCTTACTGTCAATCAGATTGACCATGTCCTAGTTGATGACAGACACAAGAGCACCATACAAGACGTCAGAGTTTACAGGGGGGCCGATTGTGATAGTGACCATTACATGCAGAGGATCAAATTGAAAGTAAAAATAAGCACCAAGAAGAGGGTAAAAGTAGACAGAGAAGATATTCTTGACGTGGAAAAATTTAAAGACCTAGCAACACGTACCCACTTTCAAATAGAGACTAGTAACAAATTTAATGATTTAAAGGAAGATGAAACAGATATAGAGGATTTGTGGGACAGCATGAAAAACGTGATAAAAGAAGTGGGCTTAAATACTATAGGTAAAAAGAAACGGACGAAGAAAAGGAAATGGTGGACAGAAGAGTGTGAGAAAATAGTTGAAGATACGAGAAAGTATCGCATCCTTGCAGAACAAGATCCACGGTGGAAGCAGCAATACGATGACCTCAGACTACAGGCGAAAAGAACCATCCGACAAGCGAAGAGAAGACAGCTGGAAAACAGAATAACGGAAATGGAAACGCTGATGAGAGCTAATGAGTCGCATAAGTTCTACCAGGAGGTCCGTGCTATCAAAAAAGGATACCAACCTACCGCACAATTCCTTCTCGACAGCGAAGGTGATCTTGTAACAGACACAGAAGACCTTAAAAAGATGTGGCGAAATTATTTTCAGGATCTTTTAAATTGTCCAGTGCCAGAACAGCCAGTTTCATCCGATTGCGAGACAAATGCTGACACGGAAGTAGCCCCATTATCATTTGATGAAGTCAGAAAGGCGATAATGAGACTGAAAAGCAATAAGGCTCCAGGCATAGATAGCTTACATGCCGAAATATGGAAATATGGAGGTCCGGCCACACAGTGGAGGCTCTATGAATTGCTGTGCAAGATATGGGCTTCCGAGCAACTGCCGCAAGAATGGAAAATAGGCATTATAACTCCCGTTCATAAAAAGGGATGCAAGAAAACGTGCTCGAACTACCGAGGAATTGCTCTGTTCCCGACAGCGTATAAGGTACTCTCCTATGTGCTGCTAGACAGACTCGAACCATACGCGGAACAAATTATCGGGGATTATCAGTGTGGATTTCGACGAAATCGGAGCACAGTGGACCAGATTTTCCTCCTGAAGCAGCTTATGGAGAAGAAATGGGAGTACGCGCAGAGCATCCACTCTTTGTTCGTGGACCTTACCAAGGCCTATGATAGCATTGACAGGAGTTCACTTTATGCCATTCTTAACAACTTCGGCTTCCCACGGAAGCTCATCGTTATAATTAAGATGGCCACCGAAGTGAGTAAGACGCGCATGAGAGTTGGAGGCGAACTCACGGAGGAGTTTGTAGTGGGTACCGGATTGAAGCAAGGAGCGTTGTCCCCTATGTTGTTCAACTTAGTACTGGAACATGTCATCAGAAAAGTTTTCTGATATGTTGTCCATTAAGCCGTACACCGACGTGTACGGCTTAATGGACAACATAGGGTGATTGGGTATGCTGACGATCTGGCTCTTCTGGGACAGAATAAAAAGGAAGCTCTGTTCGAACTCTGGTGTCCGAAGCAACCATAAAAAACGTAATATCTTCACATAAAACACAAGAAAAAAGCGCGAAGATTTGCGCGTTGGAGATATTTCGTTCAAAGGGACCGCCAAATTCAAGTACTTGGGATGCACTATCACGGATACAAATACACGTGAAGAGGAATCGAAAGTGCATCCAATCTGTTAAGCAGGAGGACCAAGATCCGAATATACAAAACGGTAATAAGACCGATCTTGATGTACGGCAGCGAGACCTGGACACTAACCTTGAGGAAGAAATGCTTTTAGTGGCGGAGAGAAAAATCATGCGAAAGATTTTGGGCCCGACCCAGCGAGAAGATGGGAGTTGGAGAGCCCGACACAACCCGGAAATCGAGATGTTGGTAGGCGAACCCAACATCATGGGAGAAGCCAAAGCCCAGACACTCCACTGTATGGGCCACCTGCTGAGAATGGGATATGATCGTAGTGTCAAGAAGGCGTACCTTGGAACCCCGATCGGCTGGTGAAGTGGTACGAGATAGACAGCATTGGCGCTCTCTTGTGTTGGAGGCCAAGAACCACTTTGGGTCTTTAGCCAGCGGAGTTAGTAAGTAAGGTCGGGAAAGTTCATATTTAAAAAATAAAAATATGCAGTGAAATTTCTTTGAAAGTTTCTGACCACTGAATAACCTCCATTTTTTCTTATACTTTAATTATATATTCGTGTATATTCCAATCATACTCATTAATTTAATATCGATTGCAACATAATCAAATGAATTTATCTATATTGCAAATTAAGTCATTATTTGAATGTAACGACCGCCGACAATTAGCAATGTAAAGCGAATCCACAGCTGTTGGTAATGTAATAAACATTGTTCAATCGCTATAATTAACTAACAATTAAGCGAGGATATTTTAAAACTATGCGTTTTACTTATCTGTAAACGTATTGCATTGAAATTCAAAACAATTATAATTGTTAATAAACTGTAAGACCAGCCTGGCACACAGCCTAGTCTCTAAATAAAGTCTAGTCTAGACTGCTACACTCTGCCCAGCTCCCCCAATGTGTTTTGGCATATCTTAAATGCCGATATAATATTTTACTTTTTATTTAAGGAGTGGCCCATTGCAATTTTTTTTAAAACTTTATGAATAGAAAAATGTAACAAGTATTTACGGTCTAAAACCAGTATTTTACCCAAGAATCGCCTTATGTAGATATTTAGACGACTCTTACAATCACAATAATCATGAATAAGACGAGCAAAATGTACACATGTATACAAATTATGTCACTTAACCTTCAAAAAGGTTTATATTGCGTACATACAACTTACGTAACACTTTTATGTAGATACAAAAGCTACTGAAGGCAATACGTGTGTAGCAGTAATTTTTGGTCTATTAGAAAAAATATTTTAAAGAAGTTCATTTAAAAACATGAAATCAGTATAAATACCTATCGGTTCCGTTGCAGTGCGACGCGGTGGCGGCAAGGTGGTTGTGCGAGTGGTGCGGCGCGGGCGTGGCGGGCGCGCGAGGCGTGTGCGGCGTGCTGCGCCAGCCGCCAAGCAGCGGCGCCTCGCCGCTCGCGCCCAACAGTTTTAATCTGTTAAATTTACGTTCATAGTAGATAAATTGCCAACGTACACTAGCACAATATTAATAGAAAGGGGCATAAAGCAACAATGTATAATAGTGGCAGAGCTCTGCAGCAGCTTCAGCCGTTGCATGAATGGTCTATAGTATTTGTTTATAAAATCGCGAGTCTTTCGAAGAAAGGGAAACTTTTATTTAACATCAGGAAGGATCGTGCATGAAATTAATAAGTTTTTTTTTTATTTTTTTTAAATAAATATGTCAAAATCTAATTACTAATCACAAGGATTTCCTTTTCGTTACCTTACTTATATAATAAATCTAAACTTAAACAAAACATGTGAATATTGCGACACAAAGTGAGAAAAAACATTTTAACCGCACTGCAAACTTCTTCTTTTACTGATAAAAAGGATGCAATCCTAAAAAAGGGAATAATAGTTCGAAGTCCAATCGCTTCGGCACACGGGCGGCCGCCGTTTGAATTGCTTTTCTCATTGCTACGTCGAAATCCTGAAATCTAAAAGAACCACCCGCTTAGCTGTCGTACCGTAAAATGAGATATAAACCGCTCAAAAATGTGGGAGCTTCTATTGGGGAGATGTCGATACGCTTACTATATGCCGCGAACACCGGCTTAGGCTTACCGAACCGAAAAGATGGATTTGAAGGGTGACACGCTCGCTAAAGGAGATCTTTGGTAATTTCAACGGCGCTAACAGGTTTTATGAGCTTTAAAAATATAACGCAATATGTCTCTATCGTATTTTTTCACGTAAATATATACGGCCAATTCCACCTTGAATGTTAGTATGATTATGGACCCTATTGCCGGCGCTATTGATGAGATCTATTTTTATTTTAAAACTAGCGACCCGCCCTGGCTTCGCACGAATATTTAACAAAAATGAAGCCGGGGCCGCTAGTTTTAACATAAAAAAATAGTTATTGTGACATAACTGTAATAGTTAGACACATAGCATCGCCGACTGTGCATGACTTTGCTCTATTGTCAATAATTTCCTCAGCGTACGCGTTTAACGATTTTTTTTTTGTATTTTTTTCACACGTTGGGTTATATTATCTAAGTTTTCATACGGATCCCTAAATTTTTTGGAAATATTCTATAGCCTATATTAACCAGTGTTAATGTAGAATTCTAATGGTGAAAGAATTTTTAAATCGGTCCAGTAGTTTCAGAGCATATTCAATTCAAACCTAAAATCAAATCTTTCCTCTTTTTATTAATATTAGTTTAGATTTAGATTATTTTGCACCAAGTTTTCCTTATTTTATTAAACTTATCACTCGAAAAAAATGTTTTAACTTCTCTTTACTTGCATCTCAATATTTTTGATGTAACCTGTCTTTCAATAAGAAAAAAAATAGCCATAGTTAATTTATAAGAGCAATGCATTAAAGATACATACTATTAAGTATTAGTATCCTTCTATAGCAGCATCATGTGCCCACTAGAATGCTGTTTTATATCACCCTTCTACATTGTACGTCGTGTTATTTTTTTAAAGCTTTACGATATTAACTCATTAAAACCCATACTTTCAAATAATCAAATTGTTCTAGCACACACATCAAGCCCTTTTGTATAAGAGAGCGAATTCATCAAGTCAACACTTATGATTAAGGCGGCACTTCGGCTGAGGGCGCCCTCCTCGGCAAACAAGAGACAGGCCCTCGAACTACTTCACCGCTGCCTTAATAGACACACCGCACGCTTAAACATACCACGTTAAGAAAATTGATACTTTCCGAAAATAATTCACCCACAAAACGGCGAAAAGAAACCTTTTTATTTGCGAAAAAGGTAAACGATATTTTAGACCTATAAAGAATATTGAAAACATGTTTTATACGTGTAGGAATATGTCGGTAAGCAAGTTTATAAAAAAAAGAAGTCATGTATTGTCCCATTTTATTTGTCGTTTAGATACAAAAATAAGGTTTAAGACGAAAATTATTGACCAGTCTGTGAATATTATAAGAAGATGTGCCAGAACCCGCTTCTGCTCCAGAGCATATTTGGATCCAAGTGACAGGTGGCCAGCCCATCAGTGAGGTCAAGCTTATCGTTTTTGGTTACATATACCTGAGATTTTTCCTAGGATTGTCAGATTTAATGATGAAGCGTCTACCTTTCGGTTATCTGGTTTAAATCTTGCAGTAAAAAATTAGTTAAAAATAAAAACCCGGCAATCTTCTAAGCAAGTCTACTTTGCTTACGTTTTATACTTTTCTTCATAAGTTCAGGTCGGTAATATAGCATCATTAAAATTGTATTTGCTTGAAGAACAATTCTGCAAACTATTTCAAAGTGAATTTTCCTCGCAAATGCATTTGAAAGAAAACACAACGTCAGCAAATATTTTTAATCTTGCGCTTTAAAACGCTTTTAATGCTCGCTCTATAGATTCTCAGGTCCGTTTCATATCGAGATTTTTTTAATATTTTCATCACAATAATCTTTTGTGATTTTTAATTGCCTTCGTGATTGTCGTTCTCTCTTTTGTGCTTTCTACCTCCGCCCAGTTTGGGACGTGGTAAAGAGACTATAAAGGGATTTCACAAGACAGACACCGGCAGCGTCCTGTGTAACGCTATCCCTAAATCCTCCTATTAGTCCCAGATTATGACGTCACAGTGGGAGACAGTACTTCATACTTACAATTTTTAAAACTTAATTTCAAGAATAAAACTTTGTATGTGTATATATGGCGGACTGTATAAAAACATTTTACTACACGATTGTCTTAAAACGATGTTAGCAAGGGAGTAAAACTGCTAAGTCTTATTGTCAATGAGCCTTTAGATAAATGAGTTCATAAGCCAGTGCGACCGAAAGTGTTATAAGTGCGATATATCTTTTTTATCGCACGCCCCCAATTTGCAGATTCCTGTGCGGCGACAGTGCGCTGCAAAGTTTTTCCAACATTTTGCTCGTGGACTTGTTAAAACGCAAAGCTATGTTTTAAATAAACACTACTAACAAACTTTTACCTTTTGCACGCTAATTCAATTTACAATAGTGACCTCATTAAATGTTCTAGATGATTTTTATTATCATTGATTTTGTATAAGAAGGTAGCAAACGAGCAAGCGCTTATGTAGTGACCGCTACCTATAGGCTACAACAAGCTAATCAGTTGCAGATGAGTTGTCTACATTTAACAGAGAAGTGGACAAACAAAAAATGCTATTCCTTTTACCTATTTATCCCCTCTCCCGTCAAATCCTCTTCCCATCCTTTCCTTAAATGGATGGGAAGGAGAAGAGGAGTTGAATTAGACCTCTGGCACCTCACTCATCCGACGAAACGCAGAATGCTTCTACTTCACGCCTGTTTTCTGTGAGGTCGTGGTATTTTACCGGTCGGGCCAGCCCATTCGTGCGAACGATGTTATTGTTGCGGACTCTACCACTGTTATTGATCATGTAAGGGACCATGTATGAGATGAAATTTAGGGCGTCCTCCTTCCACTTGGACCGAAGGCCTGGTGAATACGGCGGGGAATGATGGGCAGTGATTAAATATGGATAGAAGTGGACCACATTTAGTGAAAGGACATCGGGAAGGTCTTATGTCTTTATTTGATTTTGTATATGAATTCTAAAATTACAAGAAAAAATATTGGTAATTAGATAAAAAAATATTACATAGCATCAATAACCTAGTTATTACCTGTAGTATAAATATAATTACCTCAAAGTATCAGTGGCAACTCCACTTCACAGCAAATTATTTTAACAAGATAAGAAAATCGACATCAATGTGTACATGGGTTAACATATTCAGGATAAAACGTAAAGCTAAGACAAGGTATAAAGAGGGTCCGGGCACAGGGATAGTGGCTGTAGATTAATGCGTCCCTCTTGACATTTAAGGTACGACACTCACTTCTTAAGCACATCCTGAATTTGATATAGGTGCGAAAGAAGGTAAGGAACATTAGATAATAAAAAGATAATCTACAATTAATTTGTGTTACGAAATGCTGTCGATTTTTTATGCCATGAAATATGTTTTTTTATAATATTGATTGATTTTTTTTAGGAAAGAATCTTTGTCAGGACTCTAAAAATTTAAGGAATCTAAAAAGGTATTTTCAAAGAGTGTTAAACTTATTTCTGAATTAATTTTAGCATTTAATGTAGGCCCTCTGACAAATAATGAATACAGCATCTACTAAATAATTTAATCGATTTTTCGATTGTCAATTCGATTTATAAAATCATTCAGATAGTCTTTTATTAGTTAAAGTTTTTAGATTAAAATATTTTCAAAGATCAATGCAAAAATTGTATGATTTCAAACCTTCAATAATTTTATTTTATCAGTTCTTTTAACACAATCATGCTAGGCCATCATGCTGGCAATCGGGATTGTTGACGTCGATAAAGGGATTGGATTATTAAATCACTTTGCAATGTTTCAGGTACAATCCATGCTACTTTAGTTTGGTAAAATTTTTATTTCGTTCGTAAGTACCTTAGGTCACGTTGCCAATATCCATCGAGCTGGTCCTCTCTTGCAAGTTTGTATAAAAATATTTATAGTAATTAATATATTCTAATTATTTCAATATGCAATTTTACAAAAATATCACTCGTTTCAGATATGCAATTAGTAGAATATATACACAATAAAGCGTAGTCGTCATTTTAAAATATCAATAAAATTTACAATAATTTACAGAGCCAACCTGAATACCTTACTGATAATAAAAGTTCTCGAATCAAATGACATTGTTCATATTTCAGTTTGTAAAATTAGTTTTCTTTCTCTTTATTTCACTTTTCTATATATGTAATGTTACGAATATTAAAAGATATTAGCAACCGATATATCTTAAAAAATAATTTAAAACAGCAAGTATCGGAAGTCGAGTTACGTATAAAATGGAAATCCGTAATCTCTGCGTACCCCTTTGGGTTACGGGGTTGAGTATAAATATTAATATAAGTCTTAACGTAATGCATCTATATTCCGACAGTACCTATTTCGACTAATACTTAATAATAATTTACTACACTAAGTGCATTTTACTAACACCTCGACAGTTTCAAAATGAAGGTATACCATGTGAGTATTAATATTTGCAAGTTTCATGCAAATGGAATCTGAAGTACATACGTAACACCGCTTAAGCTTCTTAAGTACTAAGAATTTCCAGAATTTAATACACCTTTATTAAAGTTACAGGACTGGAAATTTTGTCATGCTACGAGAATGTATACACACTGTTAATAACTTGGATTGTAATTAAATTGTATTTTATTTAAGAAACATTTAGTTTTGCTTAACTGAATGTTAATTCAGTTAAGTGGTATGAAAGAAACTTTAAATTAATGAATGAATTTATAATATATAAAACATAAGTGAGAAAAATCAGAGTAGTAGTTTGTAGCTCGACCAGCTCATGACGTTCTAATTGTACGAGTATGTATCTAATTGTATGTATGTTTTATAATGTGAATCTACAAACCTAGCTTTGTGCGAGCGTCGCGAACGCGAGGAGAGGTCGAGCTCGCTGGCGGCGGAACACGCGGCGCCGGCCTGCAGCGAGCCGCGCGACCCGCCCAGCCGCCGCGAACTCAGCCGGCACGTCATCATTTCTGCACACAAATCAAATAAATATACAAATAACCTCCTAGACTCTTGGCTTAGAGGCAGAGATTACAGATTTAAATTTGGCACACCTCTCGCTTCTTCTATATCCATCTACTCGTACATGCTAATTATACGGGTACCAATTATCAAATCAAATTATTTCGCTTTGTCACTCTTGTTATTCACCATTTCAATATTTAAGGGCACACTTTTCCCTTACAATGCTATTTGTAACCCTACCATTATACTGATATTACGATGTTGCAGGTTGTGCGATCATGATGATTCTGAATAGCAATGGATGCTACAATTTGTAACATATCGATCATATGCAGAAGAAAAAGAAGGGAAACAGAATAAATCAAAGTTACTAGATTCTTATCCATACAAACAAAATATGTCTCACGTTTTTTTTTGTTTTACAGCAATTGAAGTAACACATTTGTTTTCAATATTATTTGTAACAAATTAATACATACCTAACACAAAAGAAATTAAGATAACAAAATCTTTTCATTCAACACAAAATAGCCATAGCATTAAAATATGTACGACAAAGGAGGGTTAATAAAAGGAAAATAATGAAGACAATAAACGTGAGCCATCTTGCGAAACGAACAAAATGAATAAATCGAATGAAGTCTTTTGTTACAGGCCTGCCTTTTTATAAGCCGTCGACTACAATTTAGGTCTCTATGGAGCTCAGTCCTCTAAAGTTCCGATCCAAATTACCAGTCAGAAAGAAATTCCTACCACACGGCTTTGGCTTACATAAGTACTAAGGAGGAAGTTAAAACATATTTAAACGCTTTGAGAGCGATAAATGCGTTAATATATACATATTACGTTAAGCGCCGGTAATGATTTATGTAATGGTACATGGAAATTAGTTTTGTATTTAAAATAAATTATATTTATAACTCAGTCCTGATGATGGTTAGGCAAAAAACCATCTTTCCTGCTCTCTGCCTGTGCCTTCATGTGTATGACAATACACAATGTTAAAATTACTTTTTTTGTGACTGGCTTGTCACTGTTAGCCTAGAGCCTCCTCTTTCACAGATTCACTGGGCTTGAGGCGGCTGAGCGCAGAGGGCGCTTAGCCTTAAGCTCTTTATAACTAACTAGGCTCGAGGGATCCCTCAGGAGCCTCGGCTCGGGTCGTTATTTATTTATTATTATTATTAACGGATTGTTAAAATTACTTAAAACATTAGAGTGCAGAATGATAGCGGAGCGATACCTCTATACTGCGATATATGTGAAGTAAATTGCGGTACAGCACCATCTGACAAAAGGCAGTGTAAACTAGTCCAGTCAGATGCTTTCGTTAAAAGTACAAGATATTCATAATATTTATATTCGGTTGGTAGGTTCAGGCAATAATAATAACATCGTTATCAAGATGAATAATCATTTTAATGTACCTGTATAACAATCACAAGTCGGACTTGTCTATTGTTCGATACGGGCGAGAAGAGAAATCTCACGTCTCGAGACCTAATTCGCAAATTGTGATTTTTAACTGTATCTGACAGCTTTGAAAAACTTTAATGTTAATTCTATAAACCAACAAACAATGACATAAAAAAACGTAAATTTAGTCTTGATTCCGTAGCTTGTATACCAAAAATCGATATACGTTTGGCTACCGTATACGTAACCGTTAATTTAATGACGATAAACTAATTAGATAGTAACGTAATTTACTAAACGCAGATATTAGATAACCTAGATAGAGATCTAAATGTACAAGCAACAATTATTTATTGGACAGGCGGGGTCGGTAAACTGAGCTCTGACGTCACGGGCGCATCTGACGTCACGGGCGTATCTGTATGTAAATAGGCTCGTACGTGGATTGTTTCATTCGCAGCAGGCAGTGGTTTTGCTAAAATTTAATGTCATGTTTCGTCGCACTGCGGAAAGCAAGAATTTTGTTTATCCAATGCCAACATACAAAACCTTATAGCTTTGCTTACCTGAAAAATAGTAGACATAATTAATTTCTAGAAGATTTGTATTAACCCCAAAAGGAAAACTGCTACAATTAAAGAAAAATCTGTATATTTTTAAAGAAAAAGTCGGTATATGGGAGAGAATGCGGTTTAGCTGATATTACATATCCGCTCCCTATGAATATCTTCAAACTAACCAGAGAATTACGGGTGTTTTAACAGCCTGTAGGTATTAGTGTATTAGTAAGTCCGTCTTGAGAATTCCCTAGCTACAAACTCATTAATAAAACCCTTAACGTGGATATGCAACCGAAAATACCTTTTCAATATAAATTACAACATTAATTAACACATTCACACAAATCAATAAAGTATTGTTGCGATATTATGAACTGTTTTCTTGCTACCTAATTTTGTCGATAGTTAAAAAATGGAGACGAAAAACACAATCTATATACCATTTCCCTCTTTTCTTATTCATAACTCAGCAGTCCATTACATACAAAAGAAACATAAACTATATTTTTTTAATATTATCGTGGATTATTAAAATTCACCCAAATCACGCCAGACACAAACAGAATCATACAAACCAAGAGAAAAATACCTTTTTATAATGCCAAATATACTTTTAGCAATATTAAGCTTAAAGTAAATAACGTAAGAGGTGTTAAAAGAGAAAAGAAAATAAATTCATCTAGTTGGACGACAACACGCTTCAAGATAATGTCAAGCAGGTACAGTACCCCGTGTCTTATTGCGTATAAAGAACGAATATTGTTTCTGTCGCCATTTCCAGGGAAAATTTATGTGTGACGAGATGGAAATATCTCGTTCACGGATGTCTGACAAAGATTGTACGCCAATACAAAGACAAGAGCCTTGAGAGAAGCAATAGAAGAGTGCTCCTTCATTCATGTGGATATCATTTCGATTTCTACGAATTTTGCTCACGATTTATTTCAATTCTGATTTATAAATGTCGAATAATATAATTGTTTACACCCACATGAGCTAATAGTGAGTAGAATATGAACAAAAGACTCTGCAAGACATAAATAATTCAGACCTCTTCGAGGTCTTGTTCCTTTTCACGATGCTTTTTGCCGAAACCACTTGCCCATTGTGCAGGATTGTGACCTTAAAACATACTACGTCACTCAATACCATTTTTTTAGAGATAATTTCTGTTAGACTCCATTGTTAAACAAAGGACAAACATTTGTAACTTTTTATGAAATGTTGTAATCATTACACAGCGTAAAAGTTAGATCTACGATTAAAGACAAATTACAGTTCGCGAGATGATCGTGGCCGTTGCAAGGGTCGATTGGAGACGCGTCCCATTCGCCGGAAGCGCGCCGCACTGCGACGCAACTTATCATTAATATTTACTACATCTCGGACGCACTACAACCTCGTCTCAAGTAACAAGCCACTCTATCATTTATATTTATTTTTGAAAATTTTATTGTACCAATATAACATAACAGTATTGCTTTAATTTTTTATTAGTTCATATAAAGCGAGGTGGAAAAGATAAGAAGTCAAAAAATAGTAAATGTTTAATGAAACTCATTTTTATTCCCTCACGTATTAACTATGGAAAGAACGTTTTAATTAAAACTTTTGAGTCAATTTGTACCCGGAATCCGAAATAAATTTCTTTTTTCCAAATATTCATTGCAATTTTCAAATATCAAATACATATTTTACTTACAAAGGGGAATATGTTTCAGAGCTAATTTCAACTTATTAGAGGAACTCGCGTACGTCACTTATCTCGAATTAGAGCCAAGAGCCTTCGCTGTGAAAAACTTAATTACCTCCGCTGTGACTTCCTATTTCGAATTTACAACTCATGATACGAACTTTAAATATTCCTTGTACTTTAAGATAATTTCTGTGACCCCGCATTTCCTAATAACTGAACTCTGTTTTATTGCCAAAGGGGATAATAACTATCCATTCCATCAGCTTTTAAAAGACGACCGCTGGAAATAGCCCTCTCCAAGCGAAGGCTGAGCCATCGGTCACTTTGTTTGAACTGATGCATCTTCGGTCAAAAACTAAAATATATCATTATGCTTTCAAAAATCTAGTTTCAAAAACCACATTCAACAACTGATCGCAATACCATTATATGCTACTCGAATAAAATAAAACATCCGTAAAAATCAAGAGAACTATAGCCAGCGAAGCAAAAGTTCCAGTTTCCTTTGTGGCCGATGACGTGTAAACGAACGCGATCCGCAAACAGGGCTGTCAAATCTGTCCGAACAGCAACATGGCGGCGGTAGGGATGGCGGGACGTCAGTGCGGTGAGTCAGTCAATTGTGTTTAACCAATGCAGATCGAACTATTAACTTTGGTAATGGCTTGCATTCTATTTAGTTTAAAAGTGTTGTAGGTAACACTATAACAGTATGAAGGATAGGATTAAAATAGCGTTATAAGGGAAAAGTGTGGCTTAAAAGTGTAACAAGAATTGAGAAATGTTCGGGCATATTGAAGGGATGAATAACGAGACAATTTTTTCCTGGTGTTATCAGGTGATGTACACTTTTTTCTACCAGTACATTGTGACCATTGAAGGACCATTCTTCTCCTTTGACTATTGCTACCAAAAACAAAGTAAGCTACCCATTGCCACACCAATAACTGTATCCAGCTATCAATTTCATTCGGCATATTGGAAATATTCCTAAGAAATATAACAAAATAATATAAAATATATACAAATAATATAAAATATTATTTTGTTATTAGCAACCCTACAGAGAGACCTAGAAGAGACTAGTCGCGAGTTACGCGAGTCATTTTGCTTTTCTGTTGTAAATAATTCCTTAATATTATCTATTGGAATGGATTTCTTCTATTTCATTTTAATTAATATAATTTCATAATAAGCATTAAGACAATCAATTTTATTTATCTCGATAAATTTAGTTTCAATGTTATTTAGATCAGTGGTTTTGCATCTGTGCCAGACCAACTATTATTACTTATGAGTTTATACGTTTTAGTTTATAAGTTTTAATGTCACTTTATACAATGGTTACTATTATAATGAATATAATTTATTGCAACTGTTTATTTACCAGACTGGTTGTGTGATGACACGACATGACACACAAGACACGATGTGCTATATTCATGCCTTGTCCCATTTGAGAACTAATAAACTCATTGTATGATAAATATTTTTGCGGTTGCTACCTGCCTCTACTCCAACAGGCTTCTTATCTTCTCTATCTATATCTTCTTCCTCGTAAGATGCTTCTCTGACTAACGGAGGTTGGCATCAGTTCCCCATAATAGGCTCTGTTTGTTGCGAAGCAGAACAGTTGTATTACGCAGCCATGATTTTCTTTTACTGCTAACTCTCCTTTTACCAGTGACTTTAAAAGATGTGGAAGAATTTTATTTATATGTTAGTGACTTATGTTATATGAAATATCATAATCAAACGAATTTCATCATCATTTACTTTTGTCTCCAGATATATTCGTTCAATTTCATTTGTCGTATCAACCAATACTTTTTTCAAAGAAATGTCTATATCAATAATTTAAAGTTTGCATTTGAAAA
>DWTW01000116.1:0-20888 GCA_018246275.1 Papilio slateri
CGTCAAATTGTGAGCTTGTATTTTGCTTGCGTTAATACGTTAAAAGTTTATGTTAAAATGTAAGGTTACTTTTTAAATCTTAGTGGAAGAGTTCGTTGATCAACTCTTGAGCAAGAAAGCTGCTGAAACTCAGTGTGACTTGAAAACAATGGACGAACTGGTACTCGAACTTCCGAAATGGTACGACGAAGAAAAGTTCAATCAGTAAGTTATTTATAAACTTCTTATTTCTTGTTCGAATACGAAACGAAAGATTTCATTAATGTTAAAGTTTAGTACTTTAGATTGAGAATTTCGTAGCTTTATAGAAAGAAATCTTTATAGAAAGAAAACATGGAAAGGAATCTCCCCCTCGTGGAAAGCATCCACGAGGGGAGATTCCTTTCCATGTTCGAAAAAGTATATTTTACGTGTCATCATATTATTTTTCTAAAGGCGGTTATCGTTTCGGTTCTTCATTTAAAAAAAAAAACGTTTTGTCTTAAAAATGTAGACTAAACTATTAAAATCCAATGTCAAATGTCCTAGTCTCCTCCTCCTTATCCCTCCTTAAAAAGACTGGCAACGAGTCCGTAACAGTTGCAAAAGTACACGGTTAAATTATAAATGTCGTTCACTTATAATCTCACTAGCGATATCGAAACTAATATTATAAAGAGGCAAGATTTGATTGGTTTTTGGAATAGGCTCTGAAACTACTGGACCGATTTGAAAAATTCTTTCACCATTAAAATCTACATTATCCCTGATGAACATAAGCGGTAGAATATTTCCAAAAAGTTAGGGAGCCGTATGAAAACCTCGATAATGTAACCCAACGTGTGAAAACAATAGCAAAAAAATCTTTATATCGTGTATGCTGCGGAAATTATTGAAAATAAAGCTAAGTTTTACGCTACAATTTTATAGAGGACATTAATATCTACAAAAAAGTCCGCGGTACCATATGTTTTAACTATTACAGTTATGCCACAATAACTACTTTTTATGTTAAAACTAGCAGCCCAACTAGTTATAAATAATCGGAAAATTTTTAATCATAATCGAGCGGGTCATCCACTCGTTTGAATCCTTCTAAAATAAAAAAGAAATGATGTCTATGGATTAAAACTCCTTCTAAAATAATAAAAAAGATGTCGATGGATTATGAAAAAGAAATTTACGTTCCAGGGCTCGTCGTTTCTATTGGCACAATTGCTACGGCCTGACTCTAGCGATGTTACTAGGCCTGGTGAACGTACTTGCAGTGCCGTCTATCTTGAAGATCCTGGTGGGAGCCCGGCGCTCCAAAGAAGTGTACCCGGCCTTCAAACGATACATCTCGACCTTCCTCCACGCCATCTCCTGGTTTGAGACCGACCTCAAGCCGGGCAGCGAGTTAGTAAGAAAGTTTTAAGATTGCTAATGATATATAAAATTAAAAAATACATCGTAAAAAAATTATTCTATATGTTCGGTCTATTGCGCATCAAATTCAGCCTTTTAAAAATTAAGTTTATCAATCAATCAATGACTCAATTTATATTTATTACAATATTTATTGCAAACGTACGAATTAGAAGGTAGTTGCTCTGACGTATGTGCTGTGATTTATAATTTATATATCCCAGAACTGATATTTTTCTAAATATTTTTTTTTATAATTTTTATGTCAGACATCGTTGCTTAAACTTTAAATTATTATATATCTCTTTCTCTCTATTACAGAGAGAGGAAATTTTTAAGAAATCCGTCTATTCAAATAAATTACTATAAAGTAATCAAAAGACAAAGGCATTTTTTTCAATATTTAAAAGTGGATGTATGAAACATGCGGATACATCGGTGTGCGTGACATTTCGTCATTTCAGCAGAAATAATAAAGCAAAAAATCCCCTTTTTTTCTTCTTTCAATAAGAGTACATATTACCGAACATTGGAAAATTACTAATTGCGTCAATCAACAAAGTTTATTTAATCTTATTATCTAAATCACGTCATTGAATTGCCGCATTACGTTTTATTGAAATGTCATCCACACCATGCTACCATAAAAAGTGTATAAACAAACAAAAATTATATTAACAAGTTAAATATAACATTAATTAAATATTAACATTACAGTTAATTTGAGTATATTTATGTCACAATAATTAAATGAATTATTTTCAGTTCTTGGGAATCTATTTTAAAAGTTCGCAGACGTCATATTGTCATGACCAAAGCGGCAATGGTGAAGGGACAAGGTCTCATATCACAGAGGGATCTTGCTCTCACGCTCTTTGGGTTCATTGGCTTCACGTTTCTGAAACACGAGAAGTTTGGTGTCGAGACGTTGGAGGAAGACGACTGGGACGCTTACAATCAGTTTTGGCGCGTCATAGCGTACATGATCGGCATCGAAGAAAGGTAAGTGTTGTTTATGTAGTGATACTCCATGATATGATTTAAAAACAAGTAACAAGGCCGGCGACGCATCCGCAGTTCCTCCGGTGTTGCAGATGTCCATGGGCGACGATGATCGAATTGCTGTTCTCGCTGCTCCTTATTATTACCACCATTCAACACAAACTATCATATTAGCTATGACACTTCGTGGAAAAATACGAATCTAATGACGCTTCACTCTCCAAATTTGGTCAAACCATTTAGGGTTCGGGAGATCACAATTGAACGGACATATATACATAAATTTTGGCTTCTCTCGATACCTGTCATCTGCCTGTGCCATGATTTGTTGTGTGACATTTGTATCTTTCTATGTAAACATTTGGAGCTTCAATTGGTCGGCGACGTAACAGCTCCGTTTTGATTATGATATAATGCTACGTCGGTTCCGGTTTGGCGGATTATTAATGAATGTATATTTTATTATTTATGTATTTGTGGTTGCAGATACAATATATGCCGGGATAAAATCGAAGAGACGCGTCAAGTCTGCAGACTGATACTGCAGCGGGTCTACACACCGTGTCTGAGCGATCCACCGGAATACTTCGAGTACATGGCCCGCATCATGCTGGAGGGCGTCTCGTCAGCAAACCCGACGGTCAACACGCCGTCCTTGCTCTACTGGACTAAATATTTGGCAGAGGTACCAGGATACGTGTACACAGAAGATGAGAGGATAAAATTTCAACGGTTACTCAGAGAAAAATTGAATGGCAACTTAGAAGATACAGGTAGTAAGAATAAATTTAAAATACAGCCATCATAATCATTTAACCGTTGATTACTTAATCATTCATTCATTCATTTGTCTCTTTCTGACAATAAGAAATTGATATTATTGCAATAACTATCAGATCAGAGTTATTTAGTTATTTATGCTTATTTTTATATTGCCATAAATTAAATTTATCTTACAGGCGTTGACTCCTCCACTCTAATGTCGAAGCCAGGTCTAGAAGAATCACCACGCGAACATCACCTCCTGTTCGTAAGGGACTACGATTCATTCGAAACTATACCGGTATACAGAGAGCTGTCCGTATCTTCCAGGTGCAAGCTTATGGTCAATTCGTTGTTCACAAGAATCTACACTACTCACTACGGCCGGAGATTCCTGAACACGACTTTCCTTTTTATTATCAAGTTAATGAAACGCTATCCGAAAATTACTTTTTTTATGTTTAATATTAAGGTATCCGCGAAATATTTATTCGATTTTCCCATAGATAACTCCGGTTTGAAACCAAATTCTGCTTTTAAAAAACAACGAAAAACGTCACCTTGGTACAAGACTCTCGTGTCGTTCCTTATTCGAAAAAAATAAAGGATCATTAATGTATAGAAAGGCCAAGGAAACAAGATCTAGAACTTTAAACTTTCGCTTTTTTTTTAATAAATAATGAAATAATAATAATAATAAAACTCATTTATTGCTTAACTGTGTACAATGGTAAAGTTATTAAAAACATTGTAGATATAATAGTATCAACTGTTACCCCATCGGGCGTGCAAAAAGATAGTGTGGTGTGTCTAGGTGTAAAATGTAATGCGAACAACCTAAAGTTTCAAATCAAAATAATAATACAAACATAGAGCAATAACTTAATCTATGTATTATTTAATTTAGGTGCTGATAATTAAAAAAAATATTCAATGGAATTATTTCAGCTTAAATTTAAAGATTTTATCTCAAGCATGTCTGTCAATATAGATAACTAGGTAGTAGAAAAATACTGACAAAATATCTATGGGCACTAGTACAGACACCATACACTTCCTATCGTAGCTTTGTTGTGTTGTATACGAGATATTTTTAAGTACTTTACAGTATTGATCAAATTTTACAATGTCCGCAAAGTCGCAATGTTGGCCAACATGACCTCATGTCATCAAAATATAACACAGAGGCCGATACAAATAGACGTTACTAAGGCATAGTTTACCCAAAGCAAGTGCTTAGCGACGTTCTAAGCATGAGATTCACATAAATAGACAGTACAGCATTTACTTTCGAAGAAAGTCAACCTATCGCTAAGTAAATACTTCGCTTAGAATTAGTATTTATTTTTGAGAACTTGGCACTTGCTTATTATGAATTTGACGGCTCGGCTCGACAATGTCACGTTGTCAGTTGTCAGTGTGAATTGAGTGCATTCAAATTTATTTTTTATTGTGGAGTAACATCATTTTCTAATAATATACTGTATGTAATTGTTTATGTGGCTATTTTTTTTTATTAAAATCAATATAAATTTAAGCTTGACAAGGAAACTAAGCGAATTTAGTTGTTTGTAAAATAAAAATAAACTGATTAATTGTGAGCGCTTCCGAATCCCCATAGACAAGTAGAACTTAGATGGTAACGGGTACTTTCCTAAGCCAAGCCAAAGTCGTACTTTAAAAAGTAATAGGTACTTTTGACTAATGCTTAGCACCGACTATTTATCCAACAATCTATAATAACTACATTAGTAAGAGGTGGGGGACATCGAACAATAGAATTATGTCAAATTAACAGAAATTCTTAACCAACGTGCATATATTTAACGTCAAATTTTCTGACACATGAGGAAAAACGTTGCTACCAACCTAACGGGCTAAATAGTGAAGCACGCTTATTTATAGAAGTCGATAAAATGCAGAGAGGTTATCGAGGCTCCTTATAAACTTTAATAGCTGTGGGCCGAGATTCGCTCTGCGTTGGCTGTTGGAAGATTGTGTTTTTTCGGAATTTAAATATTAGCGCCATCTAACAAAAAGATATCAGTAAGTTATTATTGACAACACTCCAACAATAGACAATGCAAATACCTATCGCAAAATGGCGAATATAATTTTTTTTTTGGAGGAAATTACCTTCGATAAGTTATATATTTTAAATTTAAAAATAAATATATTATACATAAATACAAAATTTCGTGCTCGCACTTCCCTGACACAATAGGTCTGTTTTGACAGCTATGCATGACACGAGAAAACTGTAAAATGTATTTGTAACCAATCGATTGTGAACTTCGTCAGTTTATAATCGGACTAGGCATATTATAAACTATCAACAAATTGTGACTGAATGAATCATTGACAATCTGATGTATCATGTCAAATGCCACAAACTTTTTTTCTTTGATAAAGTAAGTAAAATCACGAAGTTTATAAACTGTCGAGAAATGCAATGATTCGTTCGGTTCACAATTTGCTGACAGTTCACAATGTGTCTAGTCCGATTTTAAACGGATCAAGTTCACAATCGGTCGGTGAAAATTATAAATATCTATTTTTCGTTATTTAGCACCTAATTTCTAAGTGCTAAAAGATCGTTAGATAAGAATAGTTAAGTTCTAAAACACTGTTTTGTTCTGCATATCTTGAGATAACTTACGAATATTTTTTTCATCTTTAAAATCTTCCGTTTATTTGTGTCTGTCGGACCGATAATATGAATAAAGAAAACATAGATTAGTGACGGCATGGACAAAATACATCATCACACTCCCACGTTTAATAAATACGCAAGGATTATCGCTTTACTTACTGACCGGCTGTGTTTAAAGCGTGGTTCAGTAGACATTTTCTTTATCCCTTTTTTAATAAACAAAAGAAAGAAGTGATTGACCTTAAACACCAATAAAGAAGTGGCAATGTTAACAAAGGTGAACGGCACGCTCTGATACACTCTGTTACAATCTTCTGCTTGAAGATAAAAATGTCATTTGGATGGAAATACAGCATATTCCAATCTTTTGGTGTATGCACAGCAAATAGACTATATCTACTTCGCGTATTTATAGTGTGTTACGTAAACGTTGTGAAGTGTTCAGGTTACCAAATGGAATTTTCTATCTCTATCAACGATCTCATAGAGATTCACGTCGCCGGTTATATTATTGCATTGTGTTTTTATACAAATTTATATCTACGTAATCTTTACTGAACCTTACAATTTTAATTAAAAGTTATTTAGCTGAGAAATATTTGTTATAAGAACCGAAATGAAAAAAAGTACAGAATTAAACTAAACTTTTAAATGCCATACTGACCGATAACTTGTCATATTACAGAAACAAATTTGTCAGCAGCTACGATGACTATAAATAAATAAATAAATATGCGCTCACGCCCGTAACCCAGAGAGGTAGGCAGAGATCACGGATTTCCATTTGGCGCGATCCTGGCACACCTCTCTTGCTTCATCTCCATCCATACATCTACGCATACGCTTATATACGCTTAACATTATTTTTTTAACATAATAGATATAGAATTAATAATAAATTTTATCTTACAGTTTACAGAAAACCCAATCAATTTTTAATTTTAGTCATCTTCAAAATTGGCCGCCCTAGGCCCGGGCCTCCTTCTCCGGGAAACCTCTAAAACTAGGCGGACCCCCACGATTGCACTTTGAGGTTATATTTCTTTCACTTGACTTACACTTCCTGAAAAATTCATAACATTCTATTCTAATTGAATCGTTGGGTAAAGAAATTGAAGTTACCCGCACAAATCAGAATAATACTGTAAAAAAGCACTTAATTTTTGTTTGCCCGTGTGCTGCACTCTCATTGGAAGTTGAGAACCGGACTAAATTTAAAATGTCCTTTTTTTCTGTACCTCAAATAGTCTGAGTCAATTTATTAAAACTAGAACAGTTTTACGATATGGTACATCGGGTTTCCGTCCTCGTACCTATTACGATTTCGTCATATTTCTTACTGGACGGTCTTACCGTCGGTCTTCGCCGAGTTGACCTTAATTAAACTTGGCGAATAGTCTATAATGATTGTTGTTCCTTAGAATCCTATATAGCACATTTTGTTTTTCACAGTTGTTTTTTTAATATTTTTTTGGTTTATTATTTTTTTTTGTATCTGAACACATAATTCTTCCAAAATAACGTGTTATTCGACTAAATTTGATAATCGCTGGTCTTGACCATTTTATTTACGACTGAAATTAAATTCAAAAAGATCCAAAACAAACACTTCGTTATTCCACCGTGAATTATTCAAACGCCCGACAGAAAACAGTAGCAGCTTTGGTTTTTGACGTATAAGTAAAATTTTTCGTCGGGTCTTACGTACTAATGCAGATTATTTTTTCTAAATATACAAGAAGAAGCTACCAGACTAATAAATCCAAATTAAATGTCTTGTACGCTTTATAAAACTAATAAAATTTAACTAAATTGATAGCCATCAATTAAATATTTGGGATCATCAGATTAAATATTTGGGATGTGTGGTCAGTAGAGATGGCATTCATGTTAGGGATTTTGAACGAATAGCTGGAAATAAAATGAATGGGGTGCAAGGATTGCGGTATTTTTTTATTATAACAGAAGGTGACAAACGATCTAGCGGCGTATCGGGTGTACCCGATATTAAGTGACCGCTACCCATAGGCATCTGCAACAAACTAATGAGTTGCAGATGTGTGGCCTACCCTTAATAGACAGAAGAGGGGATAAATATAATAGAGTATATTTCGTCTTTATATCCATCCTCTCCCCGTCAAATACTCTACCCCTGCACTTCCTTTCCTTATTAGAAAAGAATTTAATTGATGAATGATGAAAATGAATTAGAAAAGAAAGGTAAAAGGACTAGTGTTTAGGACTCCGGCACCTCACTCATCAAACGAAACGCAGAAAAACTTCTACTTCACGCCTGTCTTCTGTGAGGTCGTGGTTATTCACCGGTCGAGCCGGCCCATTCGGGCAACAGATGTCACTGCTGTCCACCACACACTCTACCACTGTTAATTCCGTAATCTCTGCCTACCCTTTTGGGTTACGAACGTGAGCGCATCTATGTACTGCTACTGCTGTACATTGTATACTGCTAACGATGTATTATTATTACCATTTTATTATATGATTTTGTTAATTTTGTTTCATATAAATTAATATTAATTTTATCTGTACTGTTTTACCTACGATATTTATTATCTGTGTATTTTTGCCAGGTAATTTCATAGGTACTTTGAAAAACTTTAGGAATTTAAATGTTTAAAAAGATACATTAATAATGGGTAGTTGCGACACATACGGTCTTATCACAAAAAAATGTATTAAGTCCGGGTTTAAACCAGGACTAACAAGTCTACGATTGTTACGGTACTAAAGTTAGTATTGGAACTAAAATGCATGCTTATTGTGATTAATATATATTTTAAGCATGTCCTAAGCATGCTATTTACAACATCTACAATTAAACTGAACTATTAACACAACTACGCGATTGGCATATAAGTACAGACGCAGAAGTATGGATCACTCTACTGCACGTCGGTATTCTGTGAGGTCGTGGTGTACTTTCCAAGTCAAGTTGACGATTCTTGCTACAGCTGTTGCTTCTAACTCTACTACAGTTAAACGCTGGTAACTAACCAAATTATTTCATAAACATGAATCGAAGAAGTATAGATCTTATTTGCTACATATATCTACATTTAATGCAAAGTTTCATAGCGGAAAATTTCTAATGATAATTTCACCAAGATTCTCTGAACGACCTAAACCAGTTCATAGATCATTCCGTCTTTCAATTATATTATATTATCATCAAGAAGCAACCATTCATTAAATACGATCGGATAGAGATACGAGAGTCTACTTAATGCTGTATGAAATAGCTTCACCTAATTACGAAACGTTAATTATTATGGAATTACTTCGCTTCGAACAGTTAATTATAGCCTAGAGTGTCCGATGTAGTAATTTCATCTCATTATTTTATGGAGATCTGAAACACTTATCAATGATAGGCACTGCCCTTACATAGTTATTGGCTAGAAAAGTGCTACTTACAGCGTCAGGCCACTATTTTTTATAAAAATAGGCTACAACATAGGTACTTATGACTCTCGAGAAAGACTTCGTAGGTCCCAAAAATGACATCGCCACTTCAATGGGTTTGAAAGATGTGAGCGCTTCAATATATTGCAAACCAAAGGTCATTCAAATCGAATCGAAAGGAACACAAGAAGTACCTGACATAAAGCAATTTGGTAAAAACAAATGAAGAACATGCTCCGATCACCGAAAGAAGGCCGCGGGAATCTTGACGCCAAGGCACTGGTGCGAGCATTGCGCCTCGGGACGACATTATAATGTTTAATTAACACCTACAATTTTCAAACATTGTTAATATCCAACGTGCAAAGGTCGTTTTCACGATTTAACGTGACGTACCGCAACGCTAAGCGATCAATTATTTTAACAGGTTTTTATTAGCCGTCGTTTAATCGATTAGACAACAATCAATCAAACAATTGTCCACGCATATTATTTTAACTGAGCGGAAAACAAGAAAACGAGATAAATGAGATGTTTCATTAATTTAGAATCGTGATTCAAAGCGCACCCGGTGCTGGAAGACGTCTCGTATTTCGCGGAAACAAATCAATGAAATTATAATACGTTCATAATATTAAATATTATGACCGAACATTTTATACGGAAAATACTGGCTTCAATTGAACAACTCAGTTAGTTAAAGATTAAACTTTCAAAGCGTAGAACGAATAGCGATAGCCAGAGCTACTTTATTTTTATAAAAAGGTAGTCTTTTTTAATTGTGGTATGAAAAATGCCACCTTATCATTAGTAGAAAGTTATAGATCTAAGTGTACCAATATTTCCACTATCGACACATAGGTACAATTTTTGCCGATAAGAGAACTCATCGGCTGGTTCTTTCTATAGTATCTAGGATTTTGGGTTGCAGTATTTCAGATGGCATTTTGCATTTTAGTTTTCTAAGGTGGTGTAAAATTTTATCAAAAAGTTGTGACAAAATGAATATAAATGTGTGGGAGATCCCATTCTTTAATCGGTTTTCTGTGGGAAGTCATAATAGTGACATAAAATCATGTTTTTTTTACTGTTTAGAAAAAATATATGAATTTCTAAAAAAAGAACTCCAGATGTGTGGACGACGACGTTTTTTGCACGTTTGTTTAAATCGATGCGTGATAATTCTTATTAGCAGTGGCGATGGACACCTGTCGCTGACACCCGACACCTGATAGCCCGCGCTTTGCATAACCCGCGTCTCGCCGCAGCCTCGCTACACCTGAGGCGGCCGCGGAGCCTCGCAACACCCCGCCCCCCTCGCGCGGTAGTCGGATATATATATAATAGGACTTAATATTAGACAGCCAATACAACCATTTTACAGATAATTACTTAGCGAAAAGTTCTTACAAAATCCAATAGAACTAATGATACAAGCGCCAATGCCTACGGACTGCCAAACACGTGGTGGGCTCGGATCTTCTATTTTCCTAGTACAAGATTTCTGCTTTTTTTTAATGGTTAACAAGAATTTGAGTAAATTATTTACATAATATGGTATCATTAACACGTTGACTGCCATGTGGGTCACCGGTGACCGGCACTCGACTTTGCTACAGCGCCGTGGGGGTCACCGGTGACCGTCGGGGAGGTCAATAGTAAAATACCATAATTATCGTAAATATGGATAGTAATCAATTTTTAAATAATACCATTGTTGCTATAATGGATTGAAGAAATTAATGGAATATAGAACATACAAAATATTTTTATTAGCACATGAAACTTCTACATATTCTCAGCTCAATTCGGCGCCGGTGTACCGTAAAACCTCTTATCATATTCGCAAAACTACATGCTGAACTTTCTTCGTTGTCTGAACGCAATCGTAGTCTTATCAAAGGTCTTTGTGACACTGCTTGAAAATGCTTCAAACATGATTTCAGAAATCATATTATTCGCTGGTAACTATATTTCATCATAATATGCATCGTATAATAAAAAGTCCATTACGGCGCTTCGGACAAATCATGGAAAATCTGTCCGGCAGTCAACATGTTAATGATTTTATATAAACTGCATCGGTGGCAGAAACATGCATGACAAGCTGTGTAAAGGCTTGAAGAATGGATTGCTCAAGCAGAGAACAATCCTCACGAAAACGAATGAGGCATGGGATGCCCAAACCCCTTGCCATACCTTCTTTCCTTTTCTTATTTATATAAAGTTATCAATGCACCTGCACCTCTCATCCCGAATGGACATAGATGGGTAGCCATACTCACTTGTTAGGCTTCTGTTGGCTTGTTTGATATCAACCTTCAATAGAAATTTTTCATCCTCTAATAAAATTCACATTTCTTTCATAAAGAATGTAAAATATATATGCACTCACGCCCTTAAATCAGTGGTGTAGGCAGAAATTACGGATTTCCACTTGGTCCGGTCCTGGCACACCTCTCTTACTTCTTCTACATTCATACATCTGTGCATACATGGTCATGGGTCACAGGTATCATGCTCTATAGAATGTTTTTTTTTTGTAATTACGAGCTCTTCTGGCCTTAACTACCAAAACTAGTTATAAATCGTTTTTAAGTAAACCCATTCTGTATGTTGCAGGTGTCCTAGGAAAACGGACCAAGTTCCAGCAGAATGTATTGCCACAATTAGCTCTGACAAGTGAACTAAATTCTAATATAGAGCGTGACTCAGCAGAGGTGAGCCACGGCGATTCAGAACTGCCACCTGACGTTGAGTTGCAGGATGATTTGAGATTGAATAGGATACAATTTATAGAAAAGATCAGTCAGTCAGAGTTGCCAAGCTTGGAGCAGACACTGTGTTTACTTACTGTGTAAGTATTTTATAAAGTTAAATAAAAGAAATAGTTTTGAACTATCAAAATTGTAGGCAACTAACAAATTTTTGTTTTTTTTTAATGTGAAATATCTATTCGCGCGCCTTGGTAACCGAATGGAATCTACCTTTTCAAAAATCGAACGGCATCTCTACCCCATCCCTCTTGGCGCCCATCTGCCCGCGCGCGCATACTACACGTCATTGGTTCTCTGTATGAGCTGCTTACTATTTATTTTATTATAATTAAAGCAATAAAAAAGTTATATCGATTTTATTAACGAAACTCTATTCTTTTTTATTACTTTAATACATATTTTTAGTGATTTTTAATAATCAGGAATTCGAAACTTCTCTGGAATGTCTTAGTGGTTTTTTTATTATTATTTATTAGAAATTTAAATGTCCACTAAGATGCTTCACATCAGCTGGGTGTCCCACGACGACCAACTATTTTTTTTAAATAGATGTTTTTTGTAAATAATTTTTATTAAAATGTATTTCGTATTAGTAAGAGAGTCGTATAGGATTGAAACTGTGATCTTATGTTTCGCAGACTAGATTAAATCATGAAGTAATCCATGTTCTTATACTACAGTACTGAAGGTTAACTTATAATTGTTTGTCGCGCCCTCGCATTTCCCAGCATGTATCAAGTCTATTCATTATAGTACTCACAAGCTTACAAAATAATAACCGAAATTCTTTGTTTAAGTGTGCGCAGGAATTACCCGAAATAATTGCTCCATTTCCATTTTACCATCGGACGTTTAGACATACAGCGAATCTCCATCCTTTTGTCGTGGATATACCGCGCGTTTGAACGAAGCGATTCGAATCTTCGTTCCTTGTGCGTACGGCAAAGAGTTGGAATAGGTTGTCAGCGTCTGTATTTCCGTCCACTTATGACCTTCAAGTTAAAAGTATAACTAAACTAGTGCGTACCATCTTTCGACCACATCACCACTTACCACCAGTTGGGGTTATAGTCAAGCACTAGTTTATTAATTATAAAAAAAAGGTTTTCGGCACATTTTTCTTATGTTTTAACATAGACAATCCACCTTTTTAGCCAGTACATACAGAAGTCGCAACCGAAAGATGACCTGATGATAGAGGAACTGCAGCCATATATTGAAGCAGTTCTCTCGCAACAGAAAGGGCCGTGGTGTACTCGGGTTGCGGCGCTGCTCATACGTTGTAAGTTGGAAGCCAATCACAAGCGGACAGTGGAGCGCGCCATGATGCAATGTGAGACTATAGTCAATGATAAAACGGGCGTCGCAGCTACGACCAGGTATGCGTTATATTATTCCTTAATATATTACTTACATGATGGGGCAACAAGTAAAAAATTATGAACGCTATTTTAAAGAGCCATAGTAGACCCGGGTTCCATTTTCGAGTTTCATATTGGTTTTGTGAACAATAATATGAAATACTATAGAGAAGAAACTATAATTTACTTAGTAATTTATTTTATTTGATAGATATTAACAAGGGAAAAGCTTTCCATACAGATTAGTTAATTTGCCTAACCTTAGTTTCATGACATTTATTTTCATTTTTGCTATTTAAAAAAAGACAAATTAAAAAAGAAACTGGCGATGATCATCATGATTTGAAAAATGTGTACTTGTACGGTATGTTAATTATAACGTCTGCCTGCCCTTTTAGGTGGTGGTTTTATGTATTTCTGATTGTTTAAGGGGTAACAATCTTTTATTTTTTTCGCAGGCTGTCATACTTGTGGGCGAGCGGTGTGCCCGCGGCGTGGACGTGGCGACAGCAGCTCGGCGACCTCTACCTCAGCACGGGGCTGGTGAAGGCCGCGCTCGAGGAGTACCAGCGGCTGCAGCTCTGGGAGGACGTCATTGTCTGCTACACCATGTTGCAGTTACGACATAAGGTAGATATAAGTACTATTTAATTTTTTTTTATGGAAGAAGCAGCCAAACATGCAGTTCATGTGATGTCAGGTGACTACTTCTAGCGGCTATGTTAGATGGATTTCAAATGCGTTACTAATCTTTACCTACGGCAGAGGAAAGATTTAGTTTAGGAAAAGCTGGTGAAATATGAGGAATTTCTTTCTCATCAGACGAGATCCGGAAGCTTAAGATACTACTTCACATCTGTCTTCTGTGTGGTTTCCCTTTCCCTGGTCAAGCCGATTTATTCATGCAGCTATTTCTGCCGCTGCGGACAGCGGAACAAGTGGTAATCGACTTTAATTGTCGTGCCAATTAAAACAATTTTATTGAAATAATTACTTAAAAATGTATTCTTACTTAAAAATATTGTCATCCTAACAAGGTTCTTTTCTTGTTTGCAGGCTGCAGAGATAATCCAGCAGCAAATAGAAATAAAACCAACTGTAAAATTATACTGCCTGTTGGGTGACGCGACTGGTACGTTGTTAAATTTTATAAGTTTTTATTTTCTGTTTATAATTGACTTTTAGGCTGTTATGGTAACAAGACAATTTATGTTGCAAAAGCGAGTGCCACGGCGATCCCTGGAAGAACTTATATCGATCTGATTAGTGACATAGAAAGGCGATATAAGGAGTACCCGTAGCCGACGAGCACATTGATGTTTGGATGTAGAAGAAGCTCGAGAGGTGTGCCAGGATCGAGCCGAATGGAAATCCGTAATCTCTGCCTATCTATCTTTGTTACGGGCGTGCGCGCATTATGTACGAAGCGAAATTGATAAATTAATTACTTTTTAATTAATTGTTTAATACTTATTTTCCAGATGATATATCTTGTTATGAAAAGGCGTGGGATTTTTCCAATCATAAAAGCAGTCGCGCCCAAAGGCATTGGGGTAATTTCCTATTTAGCCATAAGAAGTACGAGGAATGCATCCCGCATTACGAAAAGTCGGTCGAGATCAATTCTATACAGGAAAGTGTTTGGGCGAGGCTGGGGTGAGTCTTTGTGTTATCTCTAAATCCTTTTACAACGCGTGATAATTTTTTGTTTCAGTTTTGTTTATGAAGAAACATATTTAGCGTTATATGAGTTTGTAATCTGTCACGCCATAGACAATCTGTGCTAATATTATAAAGGCATACAATTTCTTATTTGTTCCGAATATACTCAAAAACTATTGAACCGATTTCAAAAATTCTTTCACCAAAAGAAAGCTATTCCATCAGCGAGTAACCTAACCTATATCTATATTTCCTTATATGAGTTTACCTACCAGAGCGAAGGCGGGCCCACAGTTGTGTGCCAGCTAGGTTCAAGCGTCAGATGTAACTTCCAAAGCTCTTAAAGTTTGCCAGGGCAACTGTATACTCCTAATTATAGGGTTGCGAGAACTTATTTTATTAGGATAATTAAACAATTTTACAAATTCTGCTAGACTATCAACTAAACCCAAACATGTACTAATAGCAAGTAAAATACTAAGTACAACTATTTATTATTTTAGATACGCGGCTCTGTTAACTGAGAACTGGGAGCTGTCGGCCAAAGCGTACCGTCGGTACACATACCTTCATCCCAACACGTTCGAGGCCTGGAATAATCTCGCCAAAGTTTACGTCAAACAAGGCGACAAGCATAGAGCATATAGAGCTCTGTTGGAATCTCTCCGTTTTAACTATGACAATTGGAAGGTGAGTACACTTTTCAAAGTTAACTGTGTAACTTCATTTATAGTTTAAATCAAGTACCTTTTAAATAATCCCGTATCATACTTTAGCTTTTATCAAATTGGAATGATTGACCTTGCGTAAAGATTTAAAGATAAGTCCGCCATTTTCCACAACCGTTGAATAAATGGCATGTTTAGTGTGAAAATAAAATAAAATATTATAAGTTTAATTTTGTATTTTTTTCTCCTGATAATTTGAAGTTAACAAAAAGTTGTCTCTGGAACTTTCGTAGAAGTAAAATTAATGTTGTTCGATCAATTTGAAGGTGTGGGAGAACATCGTTATCGTGAGCACGGACACTGGCCACTTGGAGGACGTGGTGCGCGGCGTGCACCGCCTGCTCGACCTGCGCGGCAAGTTTGAAGATGTTGAAGTACTGTCGCTACTAGTACGGGGTGTCGTACAGGACAGTAAGAATGTGGACGAAGATAGTGCGGCAAGGTAGTGTTACTAGTTCTAGTTATAGTGTGTAATTATTTAAGTTTTAAAAATGTTTGTAGATGTTGCTGGTTTGAAGCGATGCAATTTGATTATAACAATTTTTTTTTGAAGAAGTGGGCAACGAGAGCAGTTCACATGATGCTCTGATCACTACTCCCCCTCTCCCATAGATATCCGCACTAAACCGGATGAGTTGCAGGGTTTCTGGACTTTATATTAGAGGGGAGGTTGAGATAAGAAGGAAAAAATAGGAAGAACTTGGAACTTCTTATAAATCATTTTTAAATACCAAATAGTTGCTACTTAGAACGAGAAAATGATAATTACTATAGAACACGGATAGAATTGTGAACATTTGAGACATTAAAAGATCAGACAGTCTATTAATGGTTTATTATCAAACAAACCTGCCAACACTGCAGTGTTGGCAGGGGACGTCCCAGAAGAACTTTTATCGATCAGATTAATGACATACTAAAGAAAGGCGATCTAAGGAGTACCCGTAACCGACGAGGATGTATGCGTAGATGTATGGATGTAGATGAAGCGAGAGAGGTGTGCCAGGATCGCGCCAAATGAAAATCCATGATCTCTGCCTACCCCTCTGGGTTACGGGCCTGAGCGCCTATTATTATTATTTTTTTTTTAAATCCGCCGAACGCGTATTGAATGTCGAAAGATTAATTTAGTTTTCCAGGAAAAAAAGTGTTATTCTATCCTTTTCGGCATAACAACGATGTAAAACTTCACCGCTACTTGCTGTATTAATTTCCCTGAAGAGTTTGAATAATCAATTCCTTCGGAGGCCAGAAGAATTGAAATAAGCTGAAGCAGGAAAAGTTTTTCTTTTCAACGCACTGTCAAGAACTTTGTGACAAAACTACGGTAACTTGAATTTCATGTTGCATAAGTGTAGACATAAATCGGGAATATGCCAGTTTTTATTTTAATTTGCTAATCATAGATCATATATCTGAAAACAGCTCAAAAATAAAGTGGGAAATATTTTTTTAAAATCTAATATTTATATTACTTTGTAGAGAATTAAGAAGACGAATTCATCTACCTGCCAATGATATTTTTATTACGAAAATTGAGTACGATGTTATTTTGTTTACATCCTTCTTGACCATTTTAATTGTTTTCGAATGTCTTTTACCCTAGTCAGACCGAGGGTTGCTAGCGAATCTAGGGAAAAATTATGCCAATTTTTTTCTTATTAAAATTAAGACAGTCATGTAACGTGTGCGTAAGCGTTTGCTTGAACTGGTATCAGAAAAGTTTTTAAAAACTATTTAAAACATAAGACATATTCATTATGTTACTAGAATCATGTTATTCTGTATTCATTAATTATACTGGCTCTACTCTTTCATAACTTTTTAACAGTAAAACTACTATGACTTCTGAGTCTTGGCAACCAATTTTACATGAAATGCTTTTGGTAGGATTATATTATGAATTTAACTTATAGATAATGGACAGTTCTTTTATAAATAGAGTAAAAGATTGTGTATTTCCTACACAGACAGACCTCAATAAAATTCAAAGAACTAAGGTAATTTCAAATGCACTTAAAGTTAAACGATTGATGTATGAAAAAGGATCGGTTTGACAGATGAGGGGCGGGAAGTGCGCTAGCCTTTTAGTTATTGCATTTTTAATATTACACTTTTAAATTCGTGACGTGGAAGTGGTGAGTAGAATAGCACTGAGTACTCACTGCTGTGTACCTACATGTAGTATAATTTTACATAGTATATTATAAAGTTATATAGTAACATACTACATTTATATACTTATAATGTCCATGCAAGCTTTATATGAATTATTGAACGTTCAACGCAATTTAATTAAACGAATAAATGGGTAAATTTGAAAGCCTGCTGTTAAAAATGGATTGACAGTGGATAAGCACTAGATAATCCATTTTATGGATCATGGATGAGCCTATTGCATAGATTAAAGATGGATAGTCAGTAGATAATCCATTCTATGGATCATGGGTTCTATCGCAAATCAATGGCAATCTAGATGTTTTTAGACTTTATAAAATGCTTTTTTACCCGGAACGGCTTTGGTTTGCAAAAAAATAAACCATTTTGTGTAAATAATGAACGTTTAACTGTGAACAAATGGTGCGGCATGAATGCATAGATGTGTGGATATGTGGAAGAAGCAAGAGAAGTCAGAACGATTTCAAGTTTTTGTCTCCATAATTCAGCTTGTCATGTGTATTTCGTCAACATATGTTATTATATATGTTACGAAAGGAAACATACACTATTTCAGTTGTCAATTATATAGGTATGTAAAATAAAAGAAAACAGTTCTTCCTGACTTCCAATTGTTAAAGTAGAAACGTCCAGTTTGCAAATGGGACAAAGACGCTTAAATTGAATAAACTGATAGAAATTCTTTCTTTCGCTTCAAATTCCGTTCTATCTACGTAAGTTCAAGGAATTGAGTTTCCTAGTGCAGTCAGCACATACTTACTTTTATTTCATTTCGAGTATTTTCAAATATGTTTTCTGATTATTGGATTTTTAACTGTGATTGGTTTTAATATATAATATCATTATACCATCATCCCGGTAGATTTAAATATTTAATGCATGGTTAGTCGATGCTAAATAGTTCTATCATCTTTATTTCGTATCGGTTATTTGATTGTCGCTCACTCATACGTATTTACCTTTACGAGTGGTACGAGTGGTGGTGGCGGTATTGGTGTTTTTAAATACACTACTGGTGCAAATGCACTGGGCGCTGGGGCTGCTACTCTTCTAAGATCGAAGAGATTCTATGAGTCGGCTAAACTAGATGCATAATCAAGGCAGACAGGAAATTTTATTTTTCTGGTCGATCTGATCCATTTGGAAAATGTTATATTTTTATTTGTTACTACCATAAACTACTTAGAACTTTAAGTCTTTAAACAATTGCTTCTTTCGTAAGACATATAATCATAACTTTCGAACTTGCAGAGTCGTGGCAAATTCTGTCAAAGTTATCTTTTATAACAAACAAGGTTACATCGCAAACTTTAACAACAGTCATCCCATCTTACTGAAATCGTTGTTTGTTCTCTCATTACGGCCGCAACACTCAATATAACAAAGAAGTTCCATAAATAAAAAAATAGGTTTCGAAGACGTAGCGTTAATTTGTAAAGTTAGTGCGTTGTCTGTTATTATTCTTCAACTAGTTAAGGATACGATAGAATATTGTTTAGTAGATTTGTGGATGATAAAAGTATATTACTAATATTTTATCGCTTTCTTGTATTTTTAGTTTCAAAAGTTTTTCTAAATAGTAAAACTTTCCGTTAAAATCTGTCTAGAAAGGAAATTCTGTGGCTTGAGAGACGACGTTGTGAATAAATTGAGAAAGATACGCTTCGGTGGCTGTAGCTACGAAAGAATAGACGAATATTTATCGATTCGACTGGTGAACTTCTTGAGAAAGATAAATAAAGATATTGAAAGTAGAAAAAGAAGGTTCATCAGGACAGTGTAAAGTGAAAATTGAATATACTTATCTATACATCTTAAGTTTGATGAGTATTTTGTTTTATATTTTTGGTCACACTAACAGAATGATGTTGTAGATTTATTAATATAAACGCTTAAAGATGGTGGCGATGACCACGTATTAAAAGAAATGTCTTGTGAATGTTATCTTCATACATGACTTATTTTTATGACTTATATGAATCTAAATTAAAAAGTCTTTAGTGTATCAATATCTGTATAATGCAATACTTCGACTCTGTACGATTAACACATGGTGGACATTATATTCATTACGAAACTCTCACCCGTAATGCACAAAAAAATCAACGTACGCCTCTCAATATAGAAAACGTTCTGAAAATGAGTTTGCTTTTGTTAAAATAAACGGAAATTGCCTTTTAAAATATTCATTTACTTCCTTTCACGCGGTAACAGGGTTTACACTGTTTGTATTTTTCGCTTTCATCCATGTATGCTTTGAAAGAGACTACAATTATCAGAGTAATAATGACTTATAACCTTTTTGAATCACAATAAATATCGAAGTTCGCAAATTTTGTCTTGTAGTGTATAGGTCAGGCGGCAAATGTCTACGTTTTGGTAGCACAGTTTTTTCCGGACCGAATAATATACAAAAGTCGCTACGGTAATCTTAAGACATTTTGACATACCTCCATACGTTATTTGTTTGTAAAAGTACACCCTGTACTATTTAAGTGACTAATTAACCTTGAGCTTCGACTAGGATGATTCACGACAGTAGTCGAATGGCTATATAAAGACAAAATAGAAACAAGCAGGAATGTAAATTATACAAATCATAAAATAAAACGCAGCTTTTCCTAGTGTAACTAGCATTATTAAATAATTAAAAAGAATTATTGAACAATATAAAAAATTGTTAAATACAATCATATAAACAACATATTTAAATATCATCATTACAAAATAATAAGTTATTTTGTAATGATTTTATTATCTTTAGATAAACGTGTAATAATATCAATTAAAAATTGGAGCGTTTGTTAGACCAAAAGGAGATTATATTCGAGATTAAAAATGTTTATTGTCATAAAAAGATTTATTAGGCATTTATAATTAACATAAAATTATATTAATAAAGATTTAGAAACAATATAATATAGAACATATTATCATTAGTAATGATATATAATCC
>DWTW01000117.1:0-20888 GCA_018246275.1 Papilio slateri
ACCTATTATAGACAACTTTTTATGAACAGCGCATACATTTAAATAAATTTTTAAATTTTTCCCCGCGTGACCTAAAGAGTTAAGGTAAAGGATAATTGTCTTATATGTTATGACTATTAAACAGAAAATAGAGATGCCATTTGTTGTTTTACGAATTGTGGAAGTACATATTTTGTGTTGTGATTTATTCTATTTTTTTTATTGTTCTATACAAATCTCACAAACCTCAGATTTTTTTGTGTTATATCAAGGATTGGGTACGCTTCGAAACAATTACGAAGCTAGCTAAATGCTAGCTTCGTAATTGTTTCGAAGCGTACCCATCCTAACCACGAAAATTAAGTATTTTTAATACGTCAAGAGATAATTGATAAATTTTTCACACGCACACGGACCGCGTCCTACAAACTGTCGACCATTTCTAAAACAAAACAAAATGCTTTGGAGAAAAAGAAAGTAAAGACAATCGAATGTAATTGGTCGTCTACAATTTAATAGACACGGCGAGGAAGGAGGCTAATGGGACCAATTTGTGATGTCTACGAGTTGTTAGTGCTGCACATGGGCACACTCACTGTTCCCGATTTTGACAATTGCATCGTCGTGAGATGGCACTACGGATTGCCGAGTGACCGTCACGATTCTACGACACGACATTGTTTGCTTAGATTTGTCGAAAAGAGATACACTTTCTCTACAAAAATTATTAAAGACTTTCTTTGAACTAAAACAATCCTTATTTTTTCCAAGTGTACATATTTTAGGCGAGATTCTTAACCGGTATGGAAATTGCTAACAAAGGGTATAAAAAAGTGTATTCTGGTGTAGGAAGGAACTTGTAGGCTCTTGGGAATTTTGAGTTAAACAACGTTTACAACCGTTAAGTAACTCGCTAGCACTCCAAGGGCGCGTATTATTGAATTAAGACCACGGACTTAAATTGTTAACTTAAATTCAAAACGTCTAAATTATCAGGCCACTGTTGACTTTTAATAGATGGCTTCTGTAAAGGAAGCTGATAATTATATGCAGTACAAATTTCGATGTGGTCCTTAAATTTTTAAAATTAATCCTTTATAACATTTCATCTATGTATATCATCTACATTAACAAAAGGATTAAGAAAGCAATTGAAATGAAATATTTTTTACAAACACAAAATATAGTAAAACTATCAAAGGGTGCACCCGGGGTACAAATAATAGGTTTTTGCTTTATCAGCAAAATTCATCATCAACTAAAGGAAAAAAATGAATTCATTTGTTAGCAATTGAATCGAAATGAAATGAACGAGGGCTCGAGCAACCAAAACACAGAAGGGAGTTCGACAGAAATATAAAGATGGGTGTTCCTTATCTAGATGTAGAAGCGTATGATTGTGGATTGTAATGAGGGGAAGGGTGAACGCGACAGGGATACGCTCCGACCCGGCTCACTTGAAAGTAATTGAAGTTAAATTTGTTCATTTAAATTGAACAAGGCACGCTGTGTCAAATATTTTTATATTGGAATGTTTGTTTTTAGGTTGCACGTATTTTTCATTTCGATGTTTTGGGACTGAGGTCTACTGTTTAGTTCAAGTGGCTTCAAGTCTTCCTAGATTTGAAGGGTGGAGCACCACGTGAGCCTTAGTTAATATTTGAACATAACTTTAGTACTTGAGGGATTCTCAGCTTAAACTGCTATTGCATTTATTATCTATAAAAGAACATAGTTTTCTTTGACTCAATATGTCTTTGATGCGTTGCGTTACATAGTAGAGTTTATTTTTAAGGAAACATGTTTCTAATCAAAGTTTTAAAAATGTTGGGTGTTTCTAGATTCTAGCATTAGCTTATGTTTCAACACATTTTTATTTCCATCTGGCAGCTAAACTAATATTTTATTTGTCGGAGTGTTTTATTGTGAAACTGCAAAATGCGGGTTTAATCCAGTATTTCAAATGAACAGCCCAACTGTTCAGTATTGGGTAACAATTCCAAAAATGTGCCTGCAAATTGCGTAGGCCATTTAAAATTACCGCGCCGAAAATTTAGAATTTCCACACATGGAGACAATTTGAATTGTACACGAAAGCTGCGTGTTCCTGCAATTGGGCGACCATAATTACCCGCAAAACGTGTTAAACCGTACTTCGTCCATTATGTACTGTTTCAATTGTCCGGCGCACGTTCAATTTCGAATTAATAGGGACGAGCGCAGATTAGGGTTTGAAGATGGGTTAAGTGCTTACTTAATCACCACTCGAATGACGCGCCTACTAAATTCGAACAATTTAAATTTGCACCATTTCGAAATTTGAATTTCAAATTAGAACTATGCTGTAGCTCGTTACACAGATTTAACCTATCAAAAAAAGTTATTAAGGCATTAGTCTTTTAGACACTTAGTATTCGTTTTTAAGATACCCAATGATATACGATTTATCTCAATTTGACTTGAAATAAATTATTGTAAATATTTATGAACTATTTGTTGTTTCTTTCGATCATAAAACAGAACGCGAGCGCTACTTATCAACATTCCTACAAACAGAAGAGTCTTTTTATAGGAAAGGGCTGCAGGGAGATAAGGAAAAGGAAAGAGAAGAGGTCAGCAAGGGGATAGCGCCAGCGGCACTTCCTTTATCAAAGGAAATGCAGAGATATTATCTACTCCGCGCCAGTGTGGCTTGAAATAGGGGTCGTGACTAAAATTGAGAAAGGTATGCTTCGGTGGTACGGGAATTTTTAAAGAATGAATGAAGAGAGAGTGACAAGACAAATTGATGTTGCAAAATGACTGTTTCGGTAGGGGTCGTTCTAGAAGAACTTATATAGATCAGATTAGTGACATACGACAGAAAGTATATAAGGAGTACCCGTAACCAACGAGCAGGTATGCGTAGATGTATAGATGCATCAGAAGCGAGACAGGTGTGCCAGGATCGCGCTAAACGGAAATCCGTAATCTCTGCCTGCCCCTCTGGGCTACGGGCGTGAGTGTTTATTTATTAATTTATACCACGCTGGTATTCTGTGACGAAAAACAACAGGGGCTGCTACTGGCTCTACTACTGTTAAAAACCTTAATTTGTTACATTACTTTAATAGTTACCCGTTTTATATAATGAGAATTAGCTTCGATAAAGACATTTTCTTGTATTCACAAACCCAAATAAGAAGCGAAACTTTCTCCGTCTACCAATTTTGATGACAACTGCGTCCGATCCCATTATTGTTGGTTCCCACGTATGACAAGTTGAGTGTAGCCAAAGCGCTGTCGCAGTAGAAAGTCTCACAAAGTCACGTTTGTCTTATTTTGCATCTCAGCTCCCAGGCTTCGCAACATATGTCGCGTGGTTACCTGAGACGGGATTGTGCAAGACAAGGTCATTGCCGTCCTTGTGCCACAGAGTAATTGTATGGTACACGTGAACATTTAAATACTGTTTCTTTTATATTCAATTGCATAAGAATCACACACGTGCAGGCGTGGGAATTATACATTAGGAATGAAATTCGCAAAAGAGCAGCAGGTATGATTGTGGATTCACACGCGGATAAAGGCTTGTCGGTGAAAGTCGTATGAATAATGATTGCGACATCAATTATTCAAAAAGGTAGGACGTAAAGAAATGAAACTTAAACACTTTAAGATGCCAATTATACGTCTAATTTCAAATACATTAGTTCAAATTAATTTTAAATAGGGACGTTTCACTTGCCAAATCACATACTACATATATCATATACATATATTAGTGTGATTTGTAATAAATAATATGCATTTCCCTAATAATCCATTGTGTAGAAAAAATGATTACATACATATGAGTTTGTACAATTGGAAGTAGCTTGTGTAATTGCCTCGAAATCTAAATAATACTAGCTAAGTAGGACAGCGTACTGAATTCAAATTTCACCTACTAGACTGTAATCCGAACATGGCGTACCATTAGCTTTTTTCATAGGTATGCATATTTTTATATAGACGATAAATTACAATTTAAATTACCGTCATGGCGTATTTTATTGCACAAACAAGTAGAAAGTGAATTGCGCCAAAATTAATGACATCCTTTGAGCAATTGTTTTGTTATATGTACCAAATATCTTTAAATATAATATTCAAATATAAGTTGTACGAAAGGTCATACGTGTATCATTACGTGATTCAGTTTTACTTTTTGCTTTTGTTTTTCTTCCTGCCCTTTTCCCACTTTATGTGGGGACGGCACAGCACGACTGAAGTTAAGCTAAACAAAAAAAAAACGCTAAACCTATTACAATATGGTAATAGGTTTTGGCTATAGCTTTTTTACGGCCAGCATGCCTGACGCCAACCCACCTCGGGCATATATCTATGAAATATTAGTAAATTATCGAAACAGTTTACTAATATTTTTTTGGATATGGTTCACGACAATAGTCGAATGGCGGATTCGAACCCTCGACCATGTTGTGCATGTTTGGCGGTCAGTGCCCTTGACCATTAGGCTATTGGCCATTTTACTTGTTGCTGTGTATAAATAATATATAACATAAATTTTACCATCAAGCCTTAAGCCTGTGGATGATAGATAAATACTGAATTGCCTATGTATTCTGATCTGTCCCTAGAACAAAAATATAATGGTGCTTTCTTGCGATAAGAATGTTTTTAATATACATGAATTTTTATCGATAGTATTTGTTATGAAATTGAGAAGTGACAAAAAATACGGTCAGCTTTATAAGTCAGGTGTAATCTGACAAGCAATATGAGCCTAAACAGGTGATTGTTTGGATTTAAAAACATCGATGGCCAGATGATAGGAGTGGCAAAAAATAGCCACACCTGCCTTGTTACTTACGTTTTATGTTGACACGTATGGCAGTTTGGGTGTTAAGGTTCATATTTTATTAATTTTACTTATGCATACGAAAATAACGATATAAATAACTCGGTTCTTGTACCTCACAAGTCGCTTAAAGGGTGTAGATATCTTTAGAGAAATAGCATAATTAGGGATTTTTGTCCTATGTAGTTAAAAGATAATTATATTATATTATTTTATATTTAAGAAAGAACTATCCTATGCGTTTGTGCCTCCATCCGTTTGTACTAACCAGTAAAGTACCCTGCAATCATTATTGTGTTTCACTATGAATATTATCAATCTGGTAAATTATTGAGCAAACGAACTAACCAGGTTTATGTGTTATTATTATAGTCATTTATTGTCATTTTTTGAGCTATGTCATAAAACACTTCGTAGTTATTAATAGGGTATAAAAAATAACTATTAATTTATGTAAAAATCGTACTTTTTTGTAATGTGTTATAGGCAAAACAGCTCGGAGCGACAATCCCTTAATGGTTTTGCTCATACATAAATTTTGTGCGCCGTGACCGAGCTAAAACAAACTGCTCTGCTCCTAATAATTAATGATCATTCACATCTATTTTACGGTCATTCTCTCAAAGAGAAAAAAAAAACGTTATTAACAAATTCAAGCGATCCCATGTCCCTTAAGCACCTGTTAATAAACGAATAGTTTTTGTTTTTTATAACTCTTATTTTAAACCGAAATTAGTTTTTGAAAGTTAATTATACCTGGATACATATAATTGCCTGAGAATATCAGAATATGCTCAGTATGAATTTAAGTGACGGTAAAAAACTGCACATTGAGTATTCGACGGTGCTTGAAAGTGGATAAGGTGATACGATAAAATATTTTACTCATGAGTACTTTGTTATTTTTGAGAAAAGAAGTGAAACAGAACTGTCCACATTATTTAATAGATAAACATGGATAACTTTAAATAATGCAATAAAATCATAATTTTTAGCATAAAATGAGAATTTGATACAAAAAACAGACCTTTGTCTATGTTATATAAGGTCTGACATGGACACACTTTATTATCTAGATTTCTGTAATAGTTTTTTTAGTTTCTTTAGCGTAGTCTACGTTTTAAGTTAAGTACTTCAAATCATGCACACGTTCAACAGTGCTCAACCGGGATTCGAAGTCACGTTTAATGAACTAGGAAACTACAAATAAACGGTTCTAAATATCTCTATTCAAATCATTTATTGTTTGAATAGTTTACTTTTAATTTACACTTTTAGTTTGTCGTTTCAGCAAATTTATAACCGCTGCCTGGACGTAGGCCTCCACTATTAATCGCCACAAAGATCGGTCCCCTGCCGTTTTCATCCAGTAGACTCCCGCAACCTTGACAGATCATCGTTCCATCTTGTGGGAGGGCCTCCCAACTATGCGTCGACCTGTATATTGCCGCCATTCCAGAACCTTTTGCCTCATTTGGCCATGCGTTCTGCAAACAATGTGTCCGACCCATTGCCACTTCAGTTTACCAACTCTTCGGGCAATGTGGGAGCTGCGGATCACATCATTTCTGAAACGATCTCGCAGAGAGACTGCGAGTATTGCACTCTCCATTGCCCTGTCAGCGACGTTGAGCCGTCTAATGGTGCTCACAGTGAGGGGTCAAGTCTCAGTATCGTAAGTTATCACTGGCAACACACACTGGTCGAAGACTTGTCTTAAAGATGTTGGGACAAGAAGATATTTCGGAACTTCCCGAACGCTGCCCAACCGAGTCCGATTTGGCGATCGACCTCTTTCTCGATGTTGGACCTGACTAACTGGACAGTTTGCCCTGGATAGACATACTCGTCAACAACTTCGAGAGTACGGTTTCCCTACATTATTGGAGAGGGTGAAACGTGGATGTTCCAAATAACTTACGTCATGTTCATGTAGTTTAGTGACTCTTAAATACTGAATGTAGGTTACCAAAGATTATTTAATTTAAAAGACCTTCTAGATAAAATCTATTTGATTCTCTTTCAATTATATTATTAAAAACTAATAATTCTGATTGTTATTTATTGTAACGCTTAGTCAATTAAAATTCCTTTAAGATAAGAGTGTAGTCATTGAAATTGCTCGAACGAGGGCCTACCTATGCGATCGCGGGAGGCGTGAGCCCGACGAGTTAAACAATGCTCTTAGGAACGATGACGTAGCGATACTTTGTTAGAAAAAAGGAGAGAAGTTTAACTTTAAACAAATATTTATAAGTATACAAACAAAACAGTTTATTAAAATTAGTAAGTATAATGCTGAATTATTGTAGTTGTGATCATGAATCCTATATATTTAAACTTAAAAAGGCCGTATAATCTAATAGGTATATAGCAGTAACATCTGCTACGCGCTTTTTACTTTTTTTAACACAAACACACACACACGCACGCACGCATAATATAATCACATTATATACTGGGACATCATTTTACGTACCTACCCACTTGTGGCAGGATGCACCGTTCCACCATAACAAACATTTTCCGTGTTATTGAAGAGTGGTAGGGCCTAGTGAGTCATCGCGCGTTTACTACGAAAGTATAAGGGCCTGTTCGCATGTCTGTTTATACCTTATTATGATTTTTTTGCCTGTATGTATATTTTTATGCATATTTTTATATGTTTGTTTATATATTTAAATTGTGTGCGTGTGTGTTTCATGTGCATTTTGAATATATCTGTTATAGATGTATGGTAAGATTTGATTGTTTGTTCCGAATAAACTCAAGAACTGCTGAAATATTTTCACCAATGGTTCTCTTCTATCAACGAGTTGCCTGGGCTATTTTTTTTTATTTGTCTATTTATCCAAGCGAAGCCGGGGCGGGTTCACAATAAGGAGTGACCGAAGGGAACTTTTTGCGTGTTACGCTATGCGGCGGCCAACGAGTGCCAAGAGCAACTCTAAGGTGTAGAAATAAATTTGTGTTTTGTTTATAATGTTTACGAAATTTCTTTTTTTAATTTTCTCAAAAACAGTGCGATTCCATTCAATGGGAGTGGTGTTGAGAGAAGCAGGAATAACCGCTTCCAATCTCTCCCCCCAAAAACCAGCTCCCGAGATGAAAGTCTACCAAAAATTACATTTTACCAACAAAAAGAACCATAAGAACAATTCATTCCATTAGCAACTTAAACTAAATTAAATGTAATGCTAAGTTAATAAGTTAAGTACATCCGTTTTTTTTTCGTTCTCTGATTATATTCTAGACTAATATTTAGATTTAGATTATAGTGATACTGGTACAGATAATAAAGATCTTGTTTCTGTTAAGGTAGGCCAAGGACTATTATCCTAGGGCCCCATAAACTCACGAAACGCCCCTGTAATTATTTGATTAGGATGACATTAAAATTAAGTAAAATATTCCAGTTTAAATACAAAATAATTAGATTTTAAAGAAAAACAATTAAATCAACTACTGCTACTAGTGTGTGTGTGTGTGTGTGTGTGTGTGTGTGTATTGGCTTTCAAAACGTATTACACGGATCGTTACGAAAATCAATAAAAAGATCCTAAAAAGTACCTACCAATGGTCAGCTAGTATGTGTTGGTTTAAGTTTCTTCGAAGACACTTCAAATAAACAACACAATGTAAGGCTTTATTTTTATGGTATTAATCAATTATTCTTAAAACTGTGATTGATAATTTTAGACGCAATAATTAATAGAAATAATTTGATTCACTCCTTAGGTAAATAAACACGACTTATAAGTAGTTTGTTTAAAAATAAATCCAAGGATCTTATTACGATGACACTGATTGCTAATTAAATCTTAAAAGAAACTCAAAGTTAAACCTAAAAAAATGAGAAACGTTGAAGAATTAAGACGCAATATACAGACCTCTTCGGGTGTAGGAGTGTTCATTTCTAAAAATATGGTGTTACAGTTTACTTGAAGTATTAAGGTGGTGATACAAATCACTAAACACTTCCCGGCCATGATGGCGAGCGGACAAAGACTGATCGTCCGTCCACGCTGTCGCTTGACCCTTGACTCCAGATAAGGCTAGTACGCCAACGCCAATGGCTGACGCCCTTTGATTGAGAATCTCCCGTTTCGCATTCCTATATGAAATTTGATACTGGAATTGGCATTTTATGTACCACAATACAAATGAGAATTTACAATCATAGCTATATTTCTAAGAACTTAATACAAAGAGTTTATTTTTAAATAAAAGTACTGTGGTTTGACCACAATCTCACGTGATATTAAGTGGGGATAGGGTCTAGGGATAGTCCGTAGCAAGTTAGCATTTGCCTATCAAAACTATTCTTGGAGATATATTGTGTCTTAATGACAATTGCCACAAGAAAATCTTAATTCTTCTAACTATAAGAAATAAGACAAAATAATAAACTGTAATATTAAAGACTTAAGAAGGTTCGGTTCATACGGACTTAATACAGTGAGAGAAAGTATAACTAAATTATGAGTAGGTACAGACACGGGGCGTGTGGCGTGAGCACTGTATGCTGTGACTGCATAACTGATTGCAAATCAAATCATATACAAACGATGACACTATGCTATATCACATGTCAAGACAATATAGATCACGTTTCATGGAATACGTTCACGTATTTATTATTTAGACTAGACGAAAAGTGTCAAGTTGCTTCGTGTCTTGCAGGTTACATTTTGAGGAGTGTGCTTGCAATCAGAAAATCATTTTAATTCCCACAGAAGTTTAGATGAACTACTAGTCTCGAGAGTTTCGTTGAGATATACATACTTAGCGTCTAAGGAATCTATTTGAAACTACGTTCAATTGACAAAGGTTAGATCAATTTGCCATCAGTATTTTCGATCGATTATGACCTTCAAGAGAAGAGTGAAGGGGAACTTACTGGTAAATCTTGGTGGGGAATTGAAACATCCGAACCCAATGGTAAATGGGTCGCTTAGCCACTGAGCTGTAATTTATGACATTTCGTCTCTTTATCCTTAAGAATAGGCAGGCAATCGCTTCCTACTAGTTGCAAGATAATTCCAGTTTATCGATCATAGCTCAACGCTTCGGCGTTAGGCTTACAATGTTTCAGTTACAATTTCAATAAGCATGCTCCTAACACTTATTAAAATGTAAGTGGTCTAACTAAATGTATAATTCGAGTTCCAAAGAGAATATAATACTACGTTAAGAAGAGGCTTCTAACAAAAGAATTTTATTAAATTTGTATCATTCTCATATCAACGTGCAAATATTTAATGTCAAATTTTCTGACGCACGAGGAAAACGATGCCACCAACCTAACGGGCTAAAAGGTGAAGTACGCTTGTTTATCGATATCGGTAAAATGTAGGGTTGTTATCGAATACCTAGTTCATTTAGATCAAAGCGACAGGCGTTAAATCAGTCGCTGCTTAGACGATAAAACTATACGCCGTTCGGATACTGATATTCAAATGTGAAAATTAAAAATAAAAATTTTAACAAAAAAAAAACCGACTTCAAAATAAATATTCAAAAATAAAAAAACACTAAAAAGTAGAAAATAATTTTAAGCAATTAGAAATAAGAATACTTTTATGCAATTTAAAATAAAAATAATTTTACGCAATTAAACATAAAAATAAATTCTTAATAATTCTAATTTTCGGAGTCGGTGTCAGTCAAGGTAAGTCTGTAACTAGTTAAAAGTGAGATTAATTACTATTTTATTGTATTAAGGTCGCTTCTTTTTCAAAGAATATTTTTATATTTAAAGTTCATTTGTAAAATAATATTCTTAAAGCGTTCTCGTATATTGTTTTTCCTTGGCTGATACCGACTCCAACTACTGCGGGCTCTACCACTGTTGAATTGACATTAAGTGACCGCTACCCATAGGCAATAAGTTAATGAGTTGTAGACCTACCTTTAATGGACTGAAGAGGGTATGCGTGACGTACGTACACATAAAAAAGATATTTCCTTCTCCTATCTATCCCTTATTCTTCTGTCAGATCCCCTTCCCGTCATTTTCTTATTAAAAAAGAAGAGGACTATAATTAGGCCTCCAGCACCTCACTTATGAATGGCAATTATAATCTATATTTAATACTCTAGCTTACAAACATATTTTTTTGGATAAGAATTAATTCTGAATACGAAAAAATAGCGTCGTAAGTAGCGTAATATTTTTAATTGATTGTTCTAAAGAGTAAAGTGGTTATTAACCGTAGAAGATAGAGATATGCCATCGCTGACTTTTATTTAGCATTTTTAGTGGTCTACAATTCTTTCATACAACATTTTTATGTACGTCCTATAGTTTAGCCTAAGTAAGCCAAGAAAGTAAAAATCAACTTTGTCACATTTCGCATTATTAATTATAACTCAAAAACTACTGCTCAGATCTTGACCAAAATGGAACTACACGACAAACACTACCTGTCAAATAAAAAAAGAATCATCAGAATCGGTTCACCAGGACCGGAGTTCTGAGGTAACAAACATAAAAAAAACATATAGACGAATTGAGAACCTCCTCCTTTTGACATTTTTGACCAAGAAACATTAAATTTATAAAAATACATAGATACAATTATAAGTTTAAAAGCATATTTTATTCTTTGAAAATAATTCCATCTAAAGTCAAATTCGTCCGCCAAATCAATGTTAGGTTCTCTGTCACCCTGCCCAATCAAACATACTGAGCAAGAATTGAATCAAAAACGTAAAGCACGAAAGTTAATTTATTACATCCAAAAAATGTTTATCTCTGATTAAAACATAACATATATATGTAAGTGATTTTATATATAAGTATATTTTTAACTTTTAGATAAGTAATTTATTATTACCTTTTTAAAAACTAATTACCGTAAACTAACCATGATGGATAAAATACGGTTCATATAAAAAATCAGCTACCTTAATTTTAAAATCATGGGGTTTTCATCATTTGATCCTGATGTGTGTGTGTCTTCTTCTTTACTACATCTACATCCTTCCTCTACCCTATATAAAAGCCCCTTAGGAGATCCTGGAGCCCCTCCTCTTGCACCCGAAGGTGGCCACCGAGAGTTTTCTAGTGGGTAAAATCCCCACATAATCCTGTCTTTTCCCCAGTAGACAGGCTACCTTTAGAAGTTGGGGGATCTTTCCTCTCCCACACGCAAAAAACCGTGGTCTTAACGCCACGTAAACCATATAAAACAACAAGTATTAATCTCACCGATCAAGTTTAACTAAAGCAATGAACGTAACCGAAATAAAAAAAAATCTCAATTCATTACAACGATACGTCACAAAAAAAATGTGATTCGCGAACAAGTCGTGACAATGTTCCAATCAAACCATCCGATAATTGAAGATAAACATTTTAGATGTACATACGCCGAATTAATCGAGTCAATATTTTTTTCATTGGCATATATCCAACATATGGATATCACAAGAGGCCTCTTGTCGATATGTCGATTTCTGATATATAATCATAAATATATGTATATACCTACAACATAACGCTTATTAGTAAAATAGTTTTAACAGTAGTAGAGCCCGCAACAACAACATCTGTTGCACGAATGGGCCGGCTCGACCGGTGAAATACCACGACAGGCGTGAAGTAGAAGTATTCTGCGTTTCGTGTGATGAGTGAGGTCTCGGAGGCCCAACTTTAGTCCTCTTCCCTTTCCCATCCTTTCCTTAATAGGAAGGGAAAGAGGATTAGACGGGAAGGGGATGGATAGGAAAAGGAAATATCCTTTTTTTCTGTTTGTTCATTGAAGGTAGGCAAGGCAACGCATCTGCAACTCATTTGATTGTTGTGGGAATGCCTATGTGTAGCGGTCACTTAACATCAGGTGAACCGCTTGCTCGTTTGCCACCTTCTTCCATAAAAAAACAGTGTCATATATAGTAAATTCAATAAGTACATATTAGCGCCATCTGTTACTTGTTTTAAGTTTTTTTTGTATGAAAAAATAAGTAACCGGATACAAAGAACTACGTTATGCATAACAAGCTGTTCTGATTCTGATTGTGGCACCCCTCTCTCCGTACCCGTGTATACGTACATCGAATACATGTGATCAATCTGGTGCAACAAAAATGTGTCTTCTTAAACTTTCTTCATTCCTAACATGACCGAATCATCGAATGTTTAAACTAATTCGTCGTTAATTGTTCTGTTTTTCACTTTTACTTATTTTGTTTGGAATATTATTTGCGTTGTTGTACGTAAAAACGAGACGTAGTGAGCGGGAGGCGCGTCTAGGTCGACAATTAGCGGATTTGGTCGTCGGCGAGGAGTCAAGGGCGGTCACAGCACAGCTGGATCCTGCTAAATTTTAATACTTTGCTTATTCGATACGACTGTTAAGTTACCTTTATACTATCCGAAATATTTGAATAGAGTATAGACTAAATCGATTGGTACAAACTACGTATAGTATAATGTGGACCAACTGTTTGAACTATTTTAATTAGTTTTATAGTCACTCTTTATATAAAAATTATGGACCTCTATAATTTTGAAACACAGCTAGTTTCTGTGTTTCGGCTGATGAGTGAAGCGTCACAGGCACGGGGCCTGTTCCTTCCTATCCCTTATCAAATACACACACTCTCTCTCTCTCTCTCTCTCTCTCTCTTTCCTATAAAAATACTAGCAGCAACTACAAGAGATGTATTAACTCTTATGATTGCAGCGGATTTGATGAGCATGGGTAACATCTAGTTGCTCCTTATTCTTGTTCTACGCAACCAAAAAGTTGCAGGTAAGTTTCAAGCGAATTAAGCTCGCCATCTTATAATCTTCTCATGTTGAAAATTCTTCAGACCAGTAATCCTTGCAAACTAACTTCTGTCCTAAGGCCATCTTTGGTGGTATCTATATATCGCCGGCGTTCCTAAATTTACCTATACATTTTCAATTTTCCGTTAAGCCGGATAGTGTGAAGGCTCCTTAAGACATGTCTAGTTTACACGGCCGACGAGGTCACTCGAACACACAGCTACGCTGCGTCGTTAAAAAATGTTGATAAAAAAATTAAAAGGCGGAAGAGGCGTTGCTAACTAGTTACGTGACGGGACAGAGTTGTGACAACGTTTTAAAATAGGGACAAGGCTGTTGAAGATTACTGGTTTGTTTGGCCGTCCTGTCTACAATACATGGTATAGTTCTTATAGATTGATCTCTTAAATGATATATTACTAGCGGCCCTATCAGACGTTGTGTATGGGAAGAAGAAGAATGAAGGAGGGAGGGAGGAAACGTACAAGATGTAGGGTTGCCATACTTACAAATTGAATGACGTCATGCAGGTGGCTAAAATTGATCGGTTGCGAAATCGAATGGAAAACGGAGGACTGGGTTTGGTGAAAGGTGTTTTTGACAGTGGTAGAGCCCGCAACATCTGGTGCACGAATGAGCTAGCTCCACCGGTGAAATACCACGACCTCACAGAAGACAGTCATGAAGCAGAAGTCTGCTTCTGCGTTTCATCTGATGAGTGAGGTGCAGGAGGCCGTATTCTAGTCTTCTTATCCTTGCCATCCTTTTCTAATAAGCTAAAGATGGGAAGGGGATGAGAATTTGATGGGGGAGTGGATGGATAGGAAAAGAAAATATCTTTTTTCTTAGCTTCCCATTAGCTTGCTGCAGATGCCTTTGGGTAGCGGTCACTTAACATCTGGTGACCAGCTTGCTCGTTTGCCACCGTCTAACATAAAAAAATAGTAACGAAGATGGCGTTGAAATGAGTAAACTTCATAGCGGTCGGCGAAGGAAATTGAACGATAATATTTACAAATCGTTAATCGATTCACGGCTCGTTTATATCGTATAGCAAATTATAGACGCGTTATAATTTCAAAATTTGAAATCTTTAGTGGTCGATTTACGAGCCGCATCAAACGGTTTCCAAAATCAACAAGCGAGACCGACGAGCCGCGAGTGTTACGGAGTGCCGGGTGAAATCGTAAACCTCCTAACCTCGATCAATCTGTGGCGACCAAACTCACTATTTTAGGCAACGGTTTGCGACGGGATCTAATCCAGCCAATATAATAAATTACATTTTTATATGTTTGTTATTCCGTCATGCTAGACTAAGACCAATTTTGATCTTTGTACAGAATATACTAGAATTAAGAATATAAAATAAATTATTTATGAGGAAGCACAAACAAAATCGAGTTGTTACATTTAGAATATCGTTAATAATCAGACCACCTTGATTTAAAGAATCATTATATTGGAACGGTTATCTATACTACGATATACACCTGTAGAGTATATCTGTACACTATTTTTTTGTAAAATTTTATGACTCACTGACATTAATTCTGCTGTTTAAAAAAAATTGTCTGACTGTCTGTCTGTCTGGATGTCGCGTTATAACTTAAGAACGACTTCACCGATCTTAATGAAAATTGGTATATAACAAGAACACGTAAATGCGCGAATGATAGGCCATATAAAATATTAGTCTGTCTGTTTGTTTGTATGTCCCGTTAAAATTTAAGAACGATTGACCATCTTAATAGACCTTATAAAATATCGGTAACCAAATAAAGTGTTTCCGAAGCATAGAAAAAAAGCATAGTTTCCAATATCAGTTGCCACGATAATGTTATAATAAATTCTAATGTTTTGATAATAACAACTTTTTCACAACTAATTCGGTATAAATTTCCAGCGAAGAAAATAAGAAACAAACACGTGCAAAGCCGCGGGCAACATCCAGTCTATACTATAGAATTATTTTATTATAAAAACATTTTGGCTCATAAAAGTTTACCCAGCTATAAATAATTTACCTTATTACCATTAATAAACCTACATTATTCAGAAGTAATATATATTACTACATTTAATATTTGCTATGCAATATTTAAATTTACCAAAGCGATGTAGGTCACAAAGATATAGTACATTCATCTATCTATTTTCGATGTCCCGTGATATTATGCTGAATATTTGCCCAGTCCAGCTGATATATAATACAAATTTGACCTTCAGATAAGGAAATATATAAATTGCAACGCCAATGTAATAATTTAAAAAATGTTGCTAAGCCTCATTCACCTGAAGAAGTACCCTTTTGTTAAACTTTTAATCGTATTTAATGATCACTTTTATAGTAATAATGTGTGTTAAATAAGAAAATGATAATTGATTGAAATAGTTTGAATATCATTCAACGGTGTGACTTAAGATTCCGACCTTGTACACATAACTTGAACGACAAATGTCGCACATAATCGGATTCTATTAGTTCAAAGACACTGTAAAGTTCATCACCTCGATAAATGGGGCAACAAGCGATCGAGGCCTTAAAATTCTTTAGCGAATCTGAAACGAGGCTAAAACACGAGTGACCAGTCTAAAGCTATTCAAGTAGCGGACTGAGATTCGGCGTTAAATTGTAAGATTAATGATGGTCTCGTATTTTATTGGCAATCGCAGATGCAATAGTCGAAGTAGTAGCGGTCATTAGTGGCGAAAAGAACTGTAAATTGATTTGATATGTAGTACTCAGACTGCAGCTGATACGGTTTAATTAAATGGACAGCGAGAAATTTATTGGCATTCCTCTAAATACTATTTACAAAATGAAAAATATTGTTCAATTGTGAATCGAAAGCGGCCAAGCTTTATTTAGAATTAATTTTATGATGTCCAGTTTATTCAACAAACTTGTACCAATTAGTGCTTAGTTTTTAACGTATTGATTAAAAGAACTGGACCCAGTCTATAGGTGTAAACATTTTTTTGGTACATTTATTTACAATACAGTACAACAGTAGTTGATAAGGAGAGTTTGTTCTTCTTTAATGTAATAACGAAACACACTACTTATTAACGGCACCTAAATATCAAAAACCCCCCTCCATGTCTCGTATATATTCCTCTTTTATCTTCAGAAACGAGCAAAAAAAAAACTTGTTATCCCTGTAATTGTGGCCTAATCGCTTTATTTTAAAACATTGTGATTTAAAACACACGCAAAGAGTAACTAAGTTATTGACACACAATCAATATATAGGTGATCCCGCCTAAGATTCTCAGTAATCATAGAACCGTTACAAAATCCGCTTCACACCCATCACTTGTGGCGTTATGTTAACGATAACCTCGCCCTCGGCTCGAACGACTTAAAAAAAACCCGTCCAATCTTGTACGAGGCCGGTAACAACCCCATCCGTACACGCATGACATCGATAGCCTATTACTCACAACCTAGATAGAAGCATCGCTTGCTAACGACTCATCTTCCCACAGTACGGCATAACGAAATTGTAACTATCATCAAGAAATGTTTGTTAGATGAGAGTGATATCGCTTTGTCAGATTTTAAACAATCTGCAAATGCGACATAGAACGGAATTTACAAAGTGGTTAAGAATTCAGCGTTGGCACCTTTCAAATGACCTCGAATGTTACATAAATACAATCGAGGAACGTTGCGTTGATAATTATTTCTCATAATCACACAAGGAATCAGAAATACAAGGAAATTGATATTTATAATGTGACTACGGCTGTTTACACCACTTCAAAGGATAATATTAACACATGCTATCAATTATACGCGAAGGTGACCAATTAAAGATACAATGAAATCCCCTTTAGGTGCGGTAAAGTACGATATTCATTTATAGAAGCTTTGTTCCTTTTTATTAAAATAAAAGGAAATAACGATTGAGGAAAATCCCGCCTGATGTTAAGTTAGCCTATTCACTCTTCTCATGAAGATACCCGTCAGGCCAGTACAGATGACATGTCGTGACCGTACGAAAACACTGGCAAAACACACGCTGGCGACTTGTTCCAATTCTTTACTGTGCGTACAATAAACGAAGCCTCAGCTATGTTCGAACGCAATATAGCTACATAAATATATCTGCAACAAACATCAACAAGCATTGAAACTAGTCTAGTCCGATGGTAAAATGGAGATGGGGGGACCTAGATATTTCAGCGTGATTAGTCATATAGATTCAGATTAGCGGTAAATTTCAAGGCAAGGTGGTAAAACTTGAAGTCGAGACGGTAAATCATTCGTCGCCTGGACAGCGCAAACGATCGGTTCGCGTGACTCAAAGTGACATTTGCATATTTGTAAACCTGATATCGATTGATCATCACAACAATCGCTATTAGGAATTACTCCGCTTGGAAGAGAGATCTGACAAATTGCAACCGGGATAACTTCATGAGTTCTATAAGTGATGAATTAAAGCTCTACGACCTATGAAATAAAGCGAGGTCGAATGAGTGTTATGCTAATCTTGATTTCATTAGAACTCCATGAATTTGTAAGACTTGTATTAAATACAATAAATCGTATTCAAAATAAAATGATCTGTCTGTTAATGGTAAGCACTGCATCTGCAACTCATTATCTTGTTGCAGATGTCTATGGGTAGCGGTCATTTAACATCAGGTGAACCGCTTGCTCGTTTGCCAACTCCTTTCATAAAAAAGGTACCCCTTATGAATTTTCCAAATTATTCTAACATTATCGGTCTGAATTATTCCGGTAGATTTTGAACAACACGACGGACAAACTTTGCTCAGACATATCACACACTTGCGAAGTCTGATAAGACGAGGCACGTTATAAAACCGATCTACTATCTCCAACGGATTTCCAGACCCTATCACCAGAGCTCCAACGCCAAAGAAAATAGGTAATTTAGAAGGCGTTCTATATATAATGTGTAGTTTTTAAAATTTACATTTTTTCATTAAGTTACAGTAACAGTATATGTATACCATACGTATTACTTACACTGTATTGTAAATTTGTAGCAAGTAATTTATATTGTTTGTATTAACTTGTATTTGTTTTATTATGAATAAATCTGTATTTCTGAGTTAGGTTCTCGAACAAAACACACTACAGACACACAATAAAGGAGTTAAACCTCAGTTAATTAGATTATAGACTACGCTTGCCACACAGTACGTAACAGGTGTGTTTGCGCAAGCTTGTTATTATTGTGCGAGAAATGCCACTAGTCACGGAGTTCACTTCTGACAAACGGCTAATTATCGTTAACGGTGCGCTATATTCAAACCGATTAGCATATAAATAAGTACTTTTGAAATATTAATGTCGATTAATAAAGGCTTATTTCAATGCAATTATGTGTGTTAATTGTTCGAAGATATTTTATAACAATTGTCTTGTTATCTCGCTCTATAATTCTCGCGACTTTTAAACCATCAAGGAGATTTCTTGTAAGGTCTCGAAACTTGTACCGATTATCAGTAAGATTTTAAAACCGAATAAAATAGCTCGGCTCACCGGGATCAATAGCAAAATCAAGGGGTTGCTGAGGTTCTTCTGGGCACTGGGATGGCTGAAGTGATCCATGTCCCTCCCACGCGCAACATACACGCTAGCTACTCACTCTTTAGTATAAGTGAAATGAGAATCAGAATCAACATCGTAAATCGAACATTCGACCAAATAATATAGTTATATGACATAATATGTATAATATTATATTCAATATGTATAATAATTTTGCAATCACAAGTACAACTTGATAACAATGTGCTAGAATAATAATCAATTCTATCCAAGCCTTTGTCTCAAGAGAGGCAAATGGTGCGGAAAATGATCGATGTGTATTATGTGAGTACATACTTGCACATTACTATATGCAAGAATTAGATCGTACGAATTGTTAGTTGTAAATAATATCATGTTAATTGTATAAACAGTAATAATTTCTTAGCTATATTTAGTAACTAGCTGTTACCCGCGGCTTCGCCCGCATTATTTTTTATCTTCCTAGCTTGAATTATTGATAATATAAATATATAATAGTATAAAAAAGTATAAATAAGTATAAATATAGTCCAAAATAATCATATAACATTACAATGGCAACTGATAGTAGGTTTTATTTTCTATCCCTCTATCTCCTGTTCTAAGTCCATCCGAATGAAAATGTTATATAGATTAAATAAAACCTGTACACGTGGCAAGTTATTCAATTATCGAAAGCAACCGCACTCCATCGGTTATCACATCTCGATCGGTGTGTACAACAAAAGACGATTTTTAATAAGGTGTAGTGCCCTCTATCGGAAAATGGATACATTTCATTGATCCACACGTCGCATCGCACTCCTCACGCATCGTACTTCCTGAACGGCATTAAATCTTTGTTTATGCTCGGCTAATAAGGATAAATGCGTAATGTTATTACCTTCCTTAATTATTGGACTGACCAATGCAAAAAGGTTTTTTAAATCCTCAAAAATCAAAATTTTTAAAACTCTTCATAAGTACATAAGAGAAGGAACACGTGTGTAAAATTTCAATATTGTAGCACTAATAGTTTGGACTAACTGTTGCCCGCTTCGCACGCATTCGTTTCGCGTTTTCCTACAATCCAATCAAAGCGTCTTAGCAGGAGTTTTTTTTTTATGAAACAAGGTGGCAAACGAGCAAGCGGTTCACTTGATATTAAGTGACCTCTACCCATAGGCATCCGCAACAAGTAATCAGTTGCGGATGCGTTGCCTACCTTTAATGGATAGAGGAGGAGATAAACAGGACAAAGGGTATTTCCATGCGCTCCTCGTCCATTCCTCTTCCCTTTCCCATCTTATACTTATTAGGAAAGGATGGGAAAGAGAAGAGGATTAAATTGGAGTGATGTTAAGATCATCATAAATCATCAAGACATATATAAAATACGATTAAAATATTTTTTATATCGGATTTTATTTTAAATATCCTCCTCCATCCTCGAATCAACTTATCATACGCACAAAATCTTATAAAAATTGGTCCAGCTGTTGAAGAGGAGTTTAGTCCTATGTGCTTTATATTTTTAAAGGAAAATATTTTTATAAAGGACATTTTGCGCGGAACCTCGATTATTTTGCTAAAATTCAAGTAGCCTATGTTATTCCTTAGTATATTTATTACCTATGTTCTAGTAAAAGTCCCATCAAAATTCGTCCAGCCGTTTCGAAGATTACCGAAAGAGACAGACAGACAAAAAATTTAAAAATTACATATTTGTTATAAGTATCGTATATACATCATGTCTA
>DWTW01000118.1:0-20845 GCA_018246275.1 Papilio slateri
CTCGGCCACCTCGAGCCCGGTGTATCTGTGAAAGCCTCCTCCAGGCTAACAGTGGCAAGCCAGTCACAAAAAAAAAATGACAACTTCTTTATTCGAAGTCAACCCTCTTAACGTAGTTATTAGGGATGTGAGATTAATGGATAAGAATCGATTAAACAAAAATCGATTTTTCTTTATTCCATACTAATCGATTTGTCAAAATCGATTTTAATAAAAATAAATAATCGTTTTTTTCTATTATTTAAAAATCTACACGCTTTTGACATTCTAATATTATTATTGGAATATGAAAAGCATGTAGATTTTTAAATAATAGAAAAAATCGATTTATCGCACAAATCGATTATTTATTTTTATTAAAATAGATTTATATTTAATCGATTTTTTTCCATTAATCTTATATTCCTATTGTAAACATAAATTTGACATTATTCATTGATATGTAGGGATGTAACGATTAGTCTTTAGGTTGCTTGATTCTGTCGAAATGATTCCGTAAATCCATTCCATATTTTAAACACAATGTTGAATTTCCATCGATCGCCAGTCATAACTACATGTAATATTTTTAAACATCATCTATGTTAATATTATAGTATATTATTATAACATTTTGCTACTTCACCAAGTCGCAAAATGTTATTTCTGTTACAATCATGAAGATATCGCCACGATCACGAGGACGTAAGTCTTCTCATTGTAATAGAGTTTCATTAACTTTATCATGGCTACTATTTATCTATGTATCTTTCTAAAATACCAAGTTGTAACCAGCAGATTACACTGAAAGCGTCGAATATAAAGGTCGATTTCAAAAAATAAACGGAAACCAGGACCTCTCCTTGGTTAAGGTACACTCACAATCGACAGATGCTATGCAAAAATAGGAGAAGGAAGGCTTCTGCTGTGCCATCTCATCGTAATTTTAAAAATACATTTATTTTGTTATGTCATAAATGTTAATTGATTTATACTTCATATTTTTCTTTTCATTTATATACCTTTATTTTAAAAATGACTTCTATTTATTTATCAGTCGTTAAATCTCGAATACGTCCCAATTATTCCGACATTTTTTTTTTAATGAAAAAGGTGGCAAACGAGCAAACGGTCACCTGATGTTAAGTGACCGCTACCCATAGACATCTGCAACAAGGAAATAAGTCATCGGAGAGGCAGCTGTCCGATTCGGACAGTGGCAGCTGCATCTCCATGGAGACGGCCGGGGAAGATTTTGGCGAAAGCGCTCGCGGACGCCAGAAAATGAAGCGGCAGGCGCAAAAATATCGGCGCCGAAGAAGAAGGGGCGCGGCCGCCCCATCAGCACGGGCGAGTACGCCGGCCTAGCCAAGGCCAAGGCGGAGCTGAACGCCCAGCGCGAGCGCGAGCTCGAGCTGCAGGCGGAGGCGGAGCTGGCGGCGGAGGTCGCGGAGAGGAGCCGGGTGCTACGAACCCGGGCTCTGGCAGCGTAGCCCGAGGGTCCTGCGGCGCCGACGCCCGGCGAGCCCTCCGCTGAGGACCTCGCGGGTACAGTCGAGGCTGCGCTGGACGTGATTGCCAGCGTCGCCAAGAAATCTGCTCGCATAAAGTGCCAGCACGTGGCCAACTCGCGGACGTTCGGCGACGCGGTGCAGGCGCTCCGAGCCCGCACTGAGTCGCAGGAGGTTGCCCACCTGCAGGCCGAGCTCGCCGCCATGAGTACGTCTGCACAGTACATTCGATCAGTTGTTAGTCAAGACGAGAAGAGAAGTCATTATTAATCATTAAGGGCTGATGCAATATGAACAATTTCATACAACACAAGTTTCATAATTATTTCGTTCGTATTTCTTCATTAAAAAGGTTTTTTAGCGATAGGTATTGACAGAAGAGAGAATTAGATATAGTATTCGAGTAACATAGCTATATATTATATTCTATATGAGAAATATTAGTGAAATAGTGATTCACAATTTATTTAAGCAATCCACAGAGTATGGTAATAAAGAGTTTATATAAGGAAAGACAAAATCTTGTCAAATACAGAATTAGAAATTAGCTTATATGCTTATCTCCCTACGTCATATAGTAGCTAAAATTTTAACTTCATTATTTGTAAATTAAATATATGTATTGTAAATATATGTATTGTAAATATATGTATTGTAAATGTAATTTGCTGGTAAGATAAGTATTGCGTTGTAAAGCCACACGTCATCAAGAAGGAGTCACCCTTGAACGAAGCATTTATGTTGAAACTGACCGACAAGCAAACGCAATGAGTCTCATTAATAAAATATAGCACGCACGAGACACTTGCAAGATACGGCTTCGGTCAAGAAAATTAGTTTTGGCAATTGGAGCGCTTAAATTTTTGTATATAGTGCATTGAGACATTTTACGTGACAAACTGGACGTTCACGTGGTGGTAAATTATACGTTGACTAATTTTAATGTATAACATTCACGTTTACTGAGCGTGTTTGCTTTTAAATCAAAATATAAGTTGGTTCAATGAGAACCAAGTCGCTCACTGAACCAATAAAGTAAATCGGCGCGGAAATAAAATAATAGACACTAACAAAATGTAAAAGTAAAAGAAAAAAAAGAAAAATCCCGATAGATTATGATTATCGTCATCCATCACATCATCATATCGTCTGTGACACTCCGGGGTAGAATACGAATCTAATGACACCTTACTCTTCAAGATCGCTCACGCCGTTTGTATCACATGCATTGTGTATTACATTTTATGGGTTTCTGACCCACGCTGCCATTCAAACAAAAATACTGGAACTTTTGTGAATTTCTGATTAGACCTTTTTGGTAAAAAATATAATAATTATTTTTGCATTTAAATAATCTAAAGCTACAAAGTTTTAATCGTAAAAAAACGGAATATCGATAAATGTCACTGACATATTAACGCCAGATCTCTATTTTTTTTTTTACTACAAGTTTGTTGTATTGACAGCTTTTATTAATATCAGTTGCTTTTTCATGAATAATACCGGATTTGACTTATTTAAAAAAAAAGAAGTCAAATAAAAAAACTAACATTTATTAAATTTAGATATACATTTTAGAAACGGGTAATATTAAATTTAAAAAACCAAATAACCCGACTGAATATATTTATCGTCATTCATCATATTATCATATTTGTTACTATGGGACTCCAGGGAAGAATACGTATCTAATGACACTTCAATCATCAAAAATGGTCAAGCTGTGCAAGGCCACAGGAGCTCACAATGAACATACATTAATACATTCGCGCGAAAAAGATTACCCTACTTCTGGGTCAGTCGGGTAATAAATTTATAAGTTAATAAATGTTCCAAATGACAGCATTATTATTGTTTACATTTTGTAAATAACAGTACTATTCCTAACACAAAACATCTTTGAATTCAATCATTTGTGATTGGTTGATTGTTTACATTAACAAAGGATCGTCAACAATCGCGTAGTAAAATTTTTCTGTTTTTGTTTGTGACTTTTTCACCGATTGTTTTAGTCATTGTTCTGAATCACTTTCATTATCGCCCTGTCACAATAAAATGAATCATATGTTAGTGTTTTAAGGTTAGAATTGCGCTACCCTCCTCCAGTACATTCTTCACAATCTTAATGTTATTTCCAAATGACGTCATCAACTGCGCAGCGCACAACATATAAGCGCGGGAACTACACTCACAAGCACAAGTGACTACTCATCGAATACTTCTTCATTGTTTTAGACATTGAAGAAATGGTGGAGTCTTCAAAAAATTTAAACATGTAACGAAATTTCAAACATAGTATTAAGGAGAAATTACCGAAAATTAAAACTTTTCTACATGACTGTATTGTTGTAGGCGTATAATTTATACTACAGTGACTGTATTGATCGTCTTTTTGGGTATTTTATATAGAAACTAGAGATCCACCCGGCTTCGCTCGGGTAGATAGACAAATAAAAAAAAATTAAAGGTTACTAATTGATAGAAGAGCTTTCTATTGGTGAAAGATTTTTTTAAATAAGTTCAGTTGTTTTTGAGTTTATCCGGAACAAACAATAAATCTTTTATTTTATATAAATTTATTTGATATAAAAAACATCCAGAACATCAAAAACATTTTTTCAAATTTTACAATTAACAAATTGTTATCACGTTAATTTATCATTATGATTTAAGTTTATCAAAAACGTATCACAAAATGATAAATTTATCGCATACGCTGTACACTCAATATGGCGGAGCAATGAGGTGAAAGCTACAAGAGAACTTGTCTTTGGCCAGGAAATTACATTGAACTGTTTGTAAGGCTATGATTTCCTAATACGATCATATGGTCTTAGCAATAAGGTCGAGATTTTCGTCCTTTAGTTAGTGAGGTTAGTCAATATGGCAAATAGCACACCTGGTTATCAAGTTGTAAATTCTAAATTAAAATTTCTTGAATCAGCCTAAGAAAAATATATAGACAAATCACATCACAGAAATGCATCAAAACTTCCGATTTCGTCGTGCTTTCTTACACATATATTACATCATGTAAAAATTTGATGAGTAATCAATATATTTCTTTTCATAAATATTTTTAACGGTACATCGGAAACGGATGCCGTCACAAAAAAATTGCTATTTCTAGTATTATTGGAATTGTAAGGAATTTTAAATTTGTATGTTTGTTTCGCTTTAATTTATAAGAGTGATGGGCTTTACAATTATCAAAGCACCAATAGCCTAATGGTTAAGGGTACGGACCGCGAAACATGGTCGTGGATTCGAATCCCGCCATTCAACTATTGTCGTGAACCATGTCAACCATGCAAGTTTTAAACTTGTTTGGAGATGGTTAAAAGAAATATTAGTATATTATTTTGATAATCTACTAATATTTCATATATATGCCCGAGGAGGGTTGGCGTCAGGCAGGCGGCCGGCCGTAAAAAACTATAGCCAAAACCTATTACAGTATAGATTACGGTTGATCTGTGCCGACCCCACATAAAAGTGGGATCAGGGAAGGAAGAAAAAAAAGTAACAATATATGTACGTTTAAGTAGAGTCCACAAAAGTATAATTAATATATAATAGTTTTAATTTAATTAATAAAATGTGCATGCTCAACAAACACAAATTTGATATAATAATGTTTTATACCTTCTAATTTTCTACCTTCGTGTTAGTTACAAAGCGCTTGTCCGTATCAATTACCCGTAACTGGTGTATAATAATGATCTATTCACATTATTATTTTGCTAAGACATAATACCCTTTGTCTATAAGGAAATAAATCAAACACAAAGGTGTTTGTATAACACGTAAGAATAATTTGCAAAATATTGAGTTAATTCTATTGTAACAAATTCATGTTTCAAATGAAGTTTGAAACATGAATTTGTTACAATAGAATTGTTCATTACAAAGTACTAAGGCCGTGTAAGTTAATTACACGGACTACATTTTTAAAGACTACTTTTGTTTTTAAAGAAAAGGTCTCACAAATTATTAGAGTAATTACATCAATGGTAGAACAAATATATAATGAATCTCTCAATTTTGTTTCATTTACGCGCAAGTAATAATAATAAATCATACTTCATTCATAATCATTACCGATTTGTCGTGTTATTACTTGTGTACTTTGCTACTGTGTAGTCGTAGATCATCGCTACTTCATTATAGGATTGTGCTTCTCTTATTCACAATCAAATAAGCTCCCGTGTCCCACTTCAAAGGGCAAGCTTTCCATACTAATATGGATTCGAAATTTAAATAGTCACCGTTACGACTTAATATTGATTTCCTAATGGGGACAAAGGAAATAATAGTTCAATCGTTTGATTACTAACTTACGATACAAACGTTCAAACTCGAAGTCACTCATTCGAATTTCATTTAACAGCATGTTGGGTAGAAAAATGACATTTAAATACACCAATATTCTCATAGTATATTAAACATTAGTGAAAAAAATATTTTGCTTTTAAAGTAATTACTACGTGTTCCACGCCATATTCAGTGCATTGTAATATTCCATACGTATCTATTAATTTATATAAAACTATTGGGCCCGGCAAACTTCGTTGCGCTTTAAAATTAATTTGTGTTGTGTAACATTAACTGTATTAATTTTGTATTATTTGCTGGACGGGCTGCACTCGGGTTGATTTCCTCTATTGAAGCACATTCTGATATCAAGTCTTTTATTGTATAAGTCTGGATGTTTTTTCTCTTTGTAGTTTTTGTCATTTCATTAAAGATAATATCGCATATAAAAATTGTATGAAATGACTAATAAGAAAACGCTGTTTCTTGATAAATTTTTTCGTAATTTTTTCATATTTTTATTAGCTATTCTGCTATTTGAGACGGAGACAAATGCAACAGATCAAAATCAAGAAAATCTGTGAAGCCATTCCTGAGTTGTAAAGGGTGTAACTCACATGACTTTGTTTTATATATTACATGTACACTGCCAATGAATAATGTGTAAACAAAAAAAATGTGAAAAACAAAATAAAAATCGAGAACTTTTATTGATGTAAATACTTAGACAAATATAATCGAGAGTACGCGCAGTACAGCGAACGGCGACGCGATCGCAAGAAGAAAGTAATCGAGTAACGCGATAAGATGCGGCCGGAGCGGGTCACGTACAACTTGACGCTTTATCCCACTTTCCACTTTTCATCGCTTGAATAATAAATTATAAATTTCACCCCCTCCCTCTCCTCGCCCCGCTCCGCTTCCCATAAGGTTCTTATTCGTAGAGTACTTAGATTCTACTTGCCAGGTCATGTTTTCGGATTATTGTAAGCCGAGGCAAAATTTATGTGATGTTTTTCATACAATCTTCAATATTTATTTGTGGTTAGGGCGATAGGCTTATCACTTGTTGTATTTGGAATGTAATATCTCTGTAGAACTAACCTTTGTACAGTCACAAAAGGTTTTTTGTTCAACGATTTCATATAGAACGCTAAATTTCGAGTCAGTAAAAAAATACTTTCTTCTTCTGTAACTTAATGTCGAAGTCAATCGTTCGGAAAATGTTTATATACGGTCAGCTACGCTTCGAATTCCATTAAGCTGCCAAAACTACTTCGAGCAAATTCATTACCAGTAACACCAACTATAATACCTGACTTGTTTAACTTGATAGCCTTTTGAAAACATTGTTTAACCTCTTTAGGGTATCTTAAATTCCAATACACGACAAATAGTGAAAGAATTAGTTTAATATAGTGAAACAATCTTATATCGACGAGATTAGTGACATATTATAAAGCGACATTAACTCCGGATTTCTTGAAGGATGATCAACAAAAAAATTAGCTAGTTAGCTGTCAAATCTCCGATCAAATGCAATTAAGTTACTAGAAACATGATCATCGAATTTTATCTTTTTCAAACTTAAATTGATTTAACATTACTGTTAACTTGACAGGAGTGTTAGTTAAATAAAAAAATGACAAACATTTCAGAAACCGGGCATAAGAGTACCCGTAACTGACGAGGATGTACATATGCGTAGAAGTATGGATAAGTGTAGAACCGATGGAACTTTGCCAGGATCGCACTAAATGAAAATCTGTAATCTCTGCCTACCTCTCTGGGCTACGTACGTAAGTGCTTATTTATTTATATTATGTAGAGAATAAAAACATATCTGTTTTAGCTTTACCTAAAAGATAGTCCTAGTTTAGTTGTTAGCACAACAAAATATTTTTTTTCTTTCATCGTTTACTAATAGTGTCGCTGAAGATGGCACAAAAAGAGCTCACATGTGCGTCATTAGATCGGAGCGTTAGGGATTCGATATGCGTGCCCGCGAGGGACCGTCCTCAATTACCGACTCGTGTACCTGAGCCACTTTGAGAGCCTTCGGTAATCAGATATCTTATCGATCTATTTGCAAGTGGCCCACAGTGGATTTCATGTTCTTGTCTTTAAAATTGCTTAACCTATAACATGATTCTATTACACGTATCCACATTAAGATAGTAAAAAAATACTGTTCTCGAATCACAAGTATTATTTTTTGGAAATAAATCAAACAGGTCAGTTAACTAAAAAAGTAGAGCAGAGTTTTTGTAACGAACTCGCTAATCATTGTTATTTTTATTGTCAGTTAAACAAATAATTCTAAGTAATATTTGCCCTTGAAAAATAAAATCACAATGGTTCAATTTTGAAACTTTAAATACTGAAAGTAGTTAATTGCTAATACAGGTTTACCGTTTGCAAAATTATTGCGAAAAAAAATGAACAAAAAACATTTCCGAAGTCATTTTATATTTTAATAATACGATTATCCAAAGGCGAATTTTTGTGTTGTTTTCATTTTTAACGTAATTATTATCCTGTAAATGGAACTGTAAACAAGTTAATAATTATTTCAATTAACGTTTTGATACAAAAGTAATTACGCTCAGAGCGGCGTGTGCACTCACTAATTTGTGTTAATTGCGAAAACCCTACGTTGATACGTCCAGTTATTCCCAGGGTTGTACTACAACTAACAATCGTGCCACGAACGGTACGCGGAGACTAATTATATACAAGTTTAAGTTAAATGTCCTAGTCGCTTGCGCTTCCCATTCAATGTAAAAGAACCACTACTTTTCATAACGCAGATTATTTACTAGATCAGGAAAAAATGTGTAGATTAATTTACTTGCTTAGTTCGTTTCTAATTGACCTAACTCTATTTTGATATACACTTTTAATTCAATACCAATAGTTTGCATATAATTTTTTTTTTGATTAATGGCTACTCTTTTCGATTATTTTGAATGTTGTTGCCTACCGTTTATTCGTTTGCTACCTTCGAACAAAGAAATAAGTCAACAAATTCAGTAGGCTTAAGGAGATTGAGATTAAAGGGAACCTCCCTTTTTAGGAAGCCTCTTCAAGTATGACTTAGGTCAAAGACCTTCACGGATTGGCTTCGCTTTATTTTTTGTTAACTAGTTGGAATACTGCTATCCACAGATATTTTTATACATGTTATATATCCTAGCATATAACAATAGAAAAGGAGATGAAATGTTATTGCTGCAGGATTTGCACACATGTTTGTCCGATATTCTATTAATATTACCCTTTCCAGTTGGTACATTAAGTTAGTACTAGGAAAATAGACAGTGCTGCCATCATTTTATAAATGCGGTATGTTATAATTTTAATTGTGACTCGATAACATTAAAACTAAATTTTAATAAAACACACAAAATTTATTTCGTCCTTTGATGTTTGTTATACATGTAAAACGAACCGTTTGTTCCCTTTGACACCTAATCCAAGATAAATGTAAGAAAGTTACGACAAATATTTTGGTAACGCAACTATTTCCAAGACATCCGACACGAATTCGACGGGGACGTTGAATATTTCACGCGTCGCCGTAAACGACGTAGGCCGTAGCGCTGAGCGCTCGCGAGGCGCCTCGGGCAAATCCCGTGGGATTCAATTTCCCCCGTCGACTAACATTTATTTTCAAAGGTAGATATTCTGTATATACGATACTTCATATATACAGCATAAAGTATTCATACACACAGCTCAGACCATACTAATGTTTTTTAATTGCCATCGTCATGTTGTTTTTTTAATATAAGCAAATTTTTTCAATACTTATTTTGTCCCTAAGGTGATAAAGTGACTACATTGTGAATGTTACGTTAAAATTATAGATGTATGCATTTTGTTGTGTATAATATACCATAGCATCACTTTTTAAATATGTTACACATTCTCGCGTTTTATCTAATCGTAGTTTGCGTGAATACGATAACATTCTTCGCGATTATAAATGTTCAACAAAACATTTGTTAACACGTTCGAGTTATGTGTACATTCGTTCGACGCTAAATCAAACAAAAGCTCTACACATTGTTCGAAAGATTCATACGATATTAAACACGGATACAGGATTTCAAAACGACCAGCAGCTGTTCAAACATAGGAAACGGCCTTCATTGTTAACGCTGCATCAAATTACCGCTCAGCACTGATTGAAATCTAAGCCTTACATTTTTCCTCTATTGTAAATAACGAGCAATTTTTATACCACGTACCCACAATTGTTTACGCGATACGACCGCTTTATTGCTATCATAAAACATTGCTCTGATTGTAAAAATTGTTTGAACGACTATGGGTTTATATTAGCAATTGCTTTAGCGGAAAAATGTACTTATTTAATCATTTTTCTTATTAACCCGAATGTTCACAGTAATTTAAGATTATGTAGAAATTACTAGTTAATATAGAAATGTAATCATAACGGGATATCGAAGACATAATAGAGATGGACCTATACAGAGTGTTCCAGCAATCGACAGGCATGTACGCCGTAGGTACACCTATGTTAAAAGTCTAGTTCATCTTCTGCAAATCTGTTCAGTTCATTTACAAGGTTAATTTTACCTTGTTATGTAATTTTATTTTATTAACATTATTTCTTTTTTCAGTTAAAGGATGCTTAATTATATAATGTTTAAATTACCATATAATGAAGCAGATAACTATTGAGTTTGATACATGATTATCTTGTGTCTGTGGTGTAAATACTGACTACACTGTATTTACTCGGTATAGTTTTAGCTACCAGGGTATCAGATTTATCAGGAGTTGTATGTGTATTTTGTATAAGGTTACAGCAGACGGCAGCTGTTTTGTCGGAAGCCATGCGTTCATTGTTGGCACGCTCGCAATAGCCCATATTGAATAACACGCTTTGTAACTTCAATTTTAATGTTAGGCTTTCGCTCTCAGATACAGGCAGGAATTTTTAAATCACATCTCTGTATTGTGACTTCGCCATAGTTACTTAAACCCAGCAGAGAGTTCAAACCTACCACTATTTTTTAATCTCTGTTTAATAACATAGCTTTATAGATTAAATAAATGTTTTGGATGACACTTATTCAATGTGTCTGTTGATATTTACTGATGTTGGTTCCAATTGTCGTCCGTGAAAAATATTCTTAGATTCTGTTTTATTGAACGTTATTCTAAATGTCACTTCGGATAAAAATGCTCGATTTTAACAATGTTTCGTCCTTAAGAGTTTGCCCATAAGTTATAAAAGTAAGAAGTTCTAATAACGGGCATTAAGTATTGTAAGATCTGTGGACGTAGTGCATTCGATTGTTAAGCATACGCAAGAATTTCATCTGCACCTGTTTAATGAAACCTATAAACTACACTTAAGAAAACCCTAAAAATAAACTTAGAAAATATCAAAAAAATTTTAGTTTTCTCAATATCTTAAATTTTATTTGATACAATATGTCTGAAATATTATTACGCTACCGCAAAATTTCGTTAGATACGGCTATAGTTCGGACATTATACAGAGTTGACTATAGGTTGCCATAACAATATTGCGAAGTGAAAGGTAAGTCTATCCGCCGAGTAAACGGTTTTAGCGACGTCGTTTAGATTTAAGGTGAGCTTTACGGCTCCGGTTGCGTTGTTCATTATTTTAAAATATCATATTCTATATGGAATATTTATAGACTATTGATTATGAAGCGACATTTAAAATAAATGGACGTTACATGTGTTTAAAAGTAACCGTACTATATAGTTTTACTTATTTTTACTAGCGACCTGCCTTGGCTTCGTTTGGGTAGCAGAACATATGTTTATATTTTTTCTATCGTTATATCGTACCAGCCTTTTACGTCTTCTTAAAAAATCATCGACATATTATATCAATCAATTTAGACAAAACATTCGACAAAACACAAAGCTTTAGAACCAAAAAACACATTTAATTCACACTGAGAGCGTCTTTTGTGCGCGCTGACGACGCGCATTGACCGCAATTAGATCGCTTAGCGAACACAGAATCGTTGACGCGTTGTGACCTTTGCACACGATCCTCGCACTTGTATCGTAACAAACGCGCAGATAACGCGATAGAAGCGTGCCGCCAGCGAGCGTGTCCGCTGCCTCGGCTGTTTGAAACGCGTTCTATTTGCGTTTGTATCGATACAAACGTGCGTTTGAAACGTGTTACATTTGCGTTGGTATCAATATAAACGTATACAATCTGCTAATAATGTGCAGAGGAAGTTCTCATGAAAAACGCGCGTCGTCAGCGCGCACTAAAGACGTCGTGTGCAATGTCCCTACCATCTAAGATTGTAAAAAGTTTTTACTAAAATGTTATCTAGTCTTAGTTTTTCCTTGTTACGGCGAAACAAAGTTACTTTCCTAAATGTAACGAACCTTACAAACTGTTGTAAAACTATGCACTCTCCCCCACTAACTTCCTCGTGATCGGGACAGCGCAATATTCCCGAATAACAACTTAAATGATTTCTCGATTGTATCTCACGAACTTACAAAACGTTTTACTTTTTATTTCGCTACGAAAGTATTCGAAGTATCGCAATAGGGGAAAACATTTAGCGGAAAATAAGAGACAAGTTTCACCTTTACCTTGGCTAAAGAAAAATCTGATCCGATTCCCGGCGGGCGGTCGTGCTTAGGAGCGTTAAAATTTACATGTTTCGTTTACAGCCTATATTTTATTTTAAAGGGTGAAATAAGAAGGCATAACACAAAGAGAATATTCAATTAGAGAATGTTTTTAGATTTATGCGGGAGCAAGGGCGCCACACTAACTTATTTTTCCTCAGAGTTTTTCGTATTATTTCTTCTTTTTCTACGTTATTTACGATACTTCATAAGGTAGGGCAAGGAAAACGCTTAGCAAATTATTTTAGATGGTCACTGGAGTGTAGGTACTCGTAATACCTCTATCGTTTTAATTTAATTGCTTTACGTCCTAGATTTAGATGTGTTTCGACGTACTTATCGGAAATTGTATATTAACATATTATACTGTCACTATCTATGTAGCCTTGAACCACAATATGCTTGGCTTATTCACTGACCAAATATAAATAAATAAAAAACCAACAATGTTTATGTCTCTGATCATATAATTTTAATTACTACTTGGCAGTAAATGGATTGGACATGTCGAAATAATGGAGACTAAAAAAAATAGTAAAATTTAATAAATAAAGCTAAAGTAAGTGTGTCAATATGTGTATATATGTTGTCCTCTGCCCACGCAGAGGACAACATATATCTAGTAAGAAATTATATTGACCTTATCTGTGATGAAAACTAAAAAGGAAATATTCTGTGTTACCATAACTGACGAACAAACATACCTACATAAATGTGCGTGGATGTATAATTGTAGAAGAAACGAGTAAAGTGTGCCAGGACTGTGAAAAATCTCTGCTCATTTATGTCGGTCTCCAGTCTCTAATTGGAAGACTAAAGTGCAAAAATTGTTCTTTAATCAAGCTTGAGAATTAAAAGTCTTAGGTGAAGCTGGATTATTTGCGCAACAACTTTTTTAGACATCATCAGCTAATGGACATTCATTACAGAACATGGGGCGCCCTTGAATCGTCACAAACATCGGTTTCTTGCCGCCCTTCAGTGCATTGTCGCAACCTTGAACACACCGTTGGTTCATCTTGTGGGAGGCCTACTGCATTGTCTACACATGGCCGCCATATTACACCCTTTTGGTCAAATTGGCCATTCGTTCTAAGAGTTATTTTATACATTAATTCATATTGGTGCAACGGTTTTGCTACAGTTACTACCAAAATGTATAGATATCTTTAGCAGTGAATCCGTTAAAGCCTTATCGTGAGTTAGCGCAGTGCGAAGGCTCTGGTGGCTCGTTAAATTTTCACCGAGCCGCGATCGTGAAGAATTTATCTTCCGCTCACGTCTGCTATATGACTAGCCGGAACTAATGCGCCGTGTGAACTCAGAACGAAACTGAAATTACGAACCCTGCAGCATATAGATCTTAAGTCATTTTCTAAATGTTGGAATTTATACTAAAATTATTATTATTAACGAGCGACCCGTCGACAATTTTTTTCTGTCGTATTGTCGGACCAGGCTAATAGGTTTTCAACAATCATCAAAGTTTAAATGTGATTCAAGTTACATTACTGTTGAAATCTTTCAGCAACTTCTTCGACTTTATAACGTTGTATTCGTATAATTTTACCGCAGTAAAACTACTAAAACGACATCAATTCGCGAAAATCCTGAATAACTCTGAAATCACTTAAACAGGACTATCTGAAAACAAAAACTATCGATTGCCAAAAGAATTTTTCATAAATGTCGGAAGTTCTGAGGTAACAAACATACAAAAATACAAGCGAATTAAGATTCTACTCCTTTTTTCGAAGTCGGTTAATAAAAATTTAGGTGTTTTAGGAAATATCCATGCCAGATAGCAAAGCGATGAAGAAGTCTGGACAGCGACCGTAATACCGTATAAGCCGGATGTGTTTGCATTATGACCATTTTTGTTCCTGGATTACCTAAATATACGAGAGTTTTCAGATACAGCTAAAGTTAACCAATTTTTTGAACGTAATATTAAATACTGTTATTATAAACTAGCTGTCACTGGGCCGCTTCGCTGCACATTGAAAACATCAACATACAGAAAGAAGAAGAATGACGCGTTGATTGGTCAATAATTTTCACGTGATTGACGCACAAAGAAATAATTTTCATTACATTAATACTAGTAATCCGCCCCGGGTTTGCTCGAGTAGCACTAATTATGTTCACAGGCCAGGCCAATCTGACAATTTTCTGAAAATTTCATCGAAATCAGTCCAGCCTTTTCGGAGTCTACAGGTAACATACATAGACACGCATTAATTAGAGTATTTCTTCAAGTCATTCTCAAGTTTCTACTTATTTACAACCAACAAAAAAAATCAAAGCACTTTGGTATTAATGAATGACGAAGATAAAACTTCCGTTTGCTTTCGACAGTACAGTTATACAGTTTTCACCGCAATTGTATATACATACGTGAGCCACACAGAGGTGAAACGCGTGGCCAATGCGAAACGATAGCGAGCGTACGCTATGTAACTTTTAACCGAAGCGACAATTGTTATAAGTCTTGTTAGTTACACCATTTATAACTATGCACAGATTTTTTTGATACTTGTTGGATTTTCTCCGCCCCGAATAGCAGAATAATTAATGAAAAATATGAAATTACAAAAACCAAAATAACAAGAAAATGCGTTTTTTCATACACTTTTCGTACTTTCGCGACGTTATCAGTGATGAAATGACAGAAACAATAAAGACTATTCATACATCCTGTCTTTTACAATCAAACGAAACATGTACATCACAAGGTGCTTCAATGAAGGGAATCAGGGACAGTTAATCAGGTAATACAACATAAATTAATTCTAAGGCGGAACGAAGTTTGCCGGGTCAGCTAGTCCCTGTATATAAAAGAAGAAACTGACTAATTGACTGATATATCAACGCACAGCTCAAACTACTGGGCCTAATGGGAAATTTTGCACAGATATTTTTGTTAATACGTTGGGAAGCACTAAAAAAGGATTTTTCTAAATTCATGCCCTAAAGGTCTAAAGTAGGGAGTGAAACTTTGTATGGAGAAATATTTTTCCTTCAGCAGATTTACTTGAATACATGCGCGAGTTTTTGTGGCTGTAAATAATTAAGTACGACCTATACGAAGCCGGGGCGGGTCGCTAGTACACTATAGTAGTCGTAAGTTTATCACGCTACGCTAGATGTATTTTCATAGAATAGGCATTCAAAGTGTCGTAAGTTTACGAGTCCCTTAGTGTACACTGTAATTTTAACTCCCAGACTAAACTCTTTACCAACTAAAAATAAAAATAAAGATTTTGGCGATATCTGCGTACGTACGCAAAGTGGTTAAAATCTGTTAGGTTGTATCTGATTTATTGTACTACGTTACTGACTTGTGTCATATTTGTTTACGAGTGTATAGTTAATTAATCAGGCTTGCTAAATTATTTAGGGTACAAACAAAAATTTTATCACTCGCGCAAAATTGATTGCGCTATCGCATTTTGTGTGCGTAATGCTTTATTGGTCACTGACATATATAATCATTGAAAATGTTTTAATTGGTTTAGCACTAATAATGAGGCTACGGGGCCAGCTCAGCTTAAATGGAATGATCAGATAGATTTAAGGGCGTATTAGAATATTGTAAGGTTGTTACGAACTCCACTGTTTCATTAAACACGACTGATACGGATGTTAAAGAATTAAGGATTCAGTTTCAGAGACAGATTATATTTGTTGACTGATATTTGTTGTGGAATTCCAGATTAGGCAAATAAAGACTAGACTGAACAAATAAGTCCGGTCGTTTCATTGAGGCAAACTTTCAAGATGCTTGCATTTCAAATTAATGTAAGTTCACGACGACGTTGTAGACTATGGGATACATCTAACTGTTACACCATGGGTGCTCGCTTTGATTCCCAGCTGAAACGATGGCTAGGACAAGCGCCAATCTTTTCGCCAGCGGACTGATTGGTTAGTGTCATATGCCTGTAATTTGACTCATTTCACATCTGGTATCTAAAAATCTATTCTTAAAAGCGGGTAGCGATTGATATCTCTGATTATACTGATTGTGTTAAAAGACGTATCGTATTATTTAAATCTATAAACATATTGTACACTGAACAAGTGCGTTTGTTCAAAGCTATGAACGAATTGTAATAAAACTTTATGCAAGTCTAATACTGATCTATTTTGCAACAAGTGTCCAACTTTCTGTCTAGGCAAGATATTTCGTTGTTTTACGCTGCGTTCTCTCGCATTCGGCGTGTGCATGCGAGGGAGAGGCGAATGTTGGGCCATTCCAAACGCGCCCATTCACAGCACATACGGGACGCTATTGCGTTTCATGATTCCGCGTTTTATAAACTAAGTAATGATTAATATATTTTACAAAGAATATATAGTTTTAAGAATTATTTAAATGTTCCACTTATATATCTATTAATATACTCTGGTGAATAATGTTGGTTTCAAAAAATATTTGCAAGCTCAAATCTGTATTTATGTTTCAAATTTATCATTTTAACAATATCTCCTTTTCAAACCATTAATAACATCACTAAGTTTTCTGTGATGGTCTCATCACCTTCCATATTAACATACAAGCCACGAAGCCAGTCTAGTTTCATTTTAACAAAGAACGTTTTTAAATGACTTAGTAATGGGTTTTCGCAATTAGAATAAAAGATAGAAAATAACTGAACATGCATACCAAAATAACGAAAGAAAGTCAAACATAGAGGCGTGTCGAAATCGGAGGTTACGATTACAATAACAAATTTCTTTAATGAGACGGCCGCTTTCCGTTAATCTCGTACTATCGCATTACAACCTTAATAATAAATTATTCGAGCGACTATGCAAATGTACTGAGGTATCGCGTATATCATTCTAAGTGCCAGCCTTATGAGATCTGATAACGGAATGACCTTGTATTCTGAACTAGTGACTATAGATATTATTGTGCTTGTTGCTACGTTAGATTTAGCATTCAGATTTAACAAATCGAATCTGTAGATCACTTCAGAGACGAAGTCGAGAATGTATCGTGTATGATAGGCAATTTGTAATCAGGAAGGAAAATTGACATAATATTCTATACAGTTAGACTGCAAAGTTCAAGTCAATGGATCATTTACAATCATCTAAATCAAGCTTAAGATGATCTATGCTACTATGAAATACATCATAAGTCATTCCCTGTAAATCTAAACGAAGCAACGATAAAATCTTAGCGAAATAATAACATATTTGTATTTTGTGTGAAGATGATCACCGAATTGATTAGACCTGTGGTGACACTTGGCCTTATAACAGAACAAATAGAATAGTGTTAACTAAAAGACAAACAACGCTGCAAGAACATTATTGTAAAGGCAAAATTTTATTTATGTTTTAAATGAGAAAATTTGTGAGGATAAATGGACGTCTTTTACCCTTTAACATAAACTAGTAAACGGATTTCGAAGAAACCTAGCAAAAGTGTCAAGAAAGTTGATTTTTGTAGCGATTGTCTGTATCTCTCTTTTAAGTGGAAGCTTAAAAATCGTACCTTGGTAAACTTCACTAATACAATTTTTTTGAGGTAGTTTCCCACGTGTGTACTTCACAATGTGCTGTGCTCAATTTTATGAAATTGCGTTGTGTATTTTTGATTTTAATATCTGTAGTGATGGCTCTGTAAAACTTTATGAATAGAAAATTTTCGTTTTACTGCTCGTCGACGACTGACATGCGAATATAATTTCGTATGTTCTTACGACTTACACGTGTAGTGTTGAATAGTCAGAATATATTTGGATCGTTGAACAGTTGGAATAAGACCGATTTTAGAGAATAAGACATAGAGATATTTTCTTTATTTTAAAAATAGTCTCGCCGGTTTTCAGACTAATGTAGTGCCAGATCGGACGTGAGATATGCGGTGGACGATTAATTGTAGGCAACGCACGCGATTATGTGGCACGTGCTTAAGAAATTTAATTGGTAGACGCAATTGCTGCACTTTTGAATTTATTACGAAAGTTATTTCGTTATCTGAACATGTAATGAGACCTTATTAAGATCGAATATGAAATAAAAAAAAAACACTTTCATGAGACAAAGGCAAAGAGTGCTTCTATTTTGCAAGTCGCTGATCTTGGAATACGCATGGATAGTGGGCCACACTGACAGTCTTACGGCTGTCACCGTCGATTGCGGACGTGCCCAGGGGTAAAGGTACACTACGAGCTTAAATTCATTTACGAGTACCACAAATCATAAAGGGTTTTCTTCAGCGTATCTAAAATTTCGACAACATAACCTATATACCGTGTCTTTAAATTTCCTTGTCATAAATTCTATTCTTTTCATTTACTTGCTTCACTTTCCTTAAGCTTTAAGAGTTGCGAAGGTCGGATCGAACGAATTGTTGATTGTGATAGTTTTGCCGCCTATACCCTAAATCAGTAGGCTTATTGATGTAGGCTAATTAACGCAAGTTCTTATTACTCTATCTGAAAGTATTGTTTGTTTTAATAAGGACAGTTCACAAGGTAAAATGAATGCGAAGTAATAATTCTCTCGTGGAGCGGATATCTAACCGGGCCCGTCTTTTTATCCCGCTCATCCGATCTGAAATGCAATGGAACTGTGCGCCATTACGTTTTAATGTTCATGACAGGTCTGGTCTAACTAGAGAAAGTCAACATCGAGTTACTTTTTTATATAATCGATTGATCTGTTATTTATAACTGTGGTTCGTTATGAACTACTATAAGATTAAATTGTAATACTCCCATTAAAAATAAAGGCATATTAATGAAATTTGCAAAAAATTGGAAAGGAACATAATGGAAATTATGTTTATGCAGATCTACTTCCTAAATATATTGTAATTGTAGAACTTAACTACCCTTTACACCAGGGTCGGCAAGTTGGTTAAAACGAGGTGAGGATACAGTTGAAAAAAATTTATCGACGTGCAGAACAGAAGATATAAGGGGCTTCAAAACGTATAAAATAGATATAGTTATGTGAGAATAATATTTAAATTAATATGTACTTAAGTATCATCATTATCAGGATCATCAGCCTGCATCGGTCCACTGATAGACAGAGGCCTAGTATAGGGTTCCACTTGTTAACGCTTCGCACTCTACTGAGTGGAGAAGGTCCGTAATAAAATCCCCCATTTTTATTACGGAAACAAACCAAAAGAGAAGCATTATGAAATATGTACTTCAATCGGTATTCTGCGAGGTTAGTATTTAACCCACTAAACTGGGCAACTAAAAGCGATAGGTCTTTTCCATTGTAGACCACAAATGTTTTATTACCTAATACGCACAACAAGTGTTAAAGCAAATGAATAATTACTTGCCCTATATTATTAATTGAAGGAAGTAGAGAGAACTCATTAATGTTTCAATCTCTCCACTTTCAAGACTAATGTGCTTGTGACAGTGAATAGTGCGGCTTACAAATTGAACTTAGCGAGGCAATATGTTGCAAGACCCACTATGTCAGACGTAATATAGTGCCTAATACATAAATAATTAATCAAGGAAGGATTCTCAAGTTGCGGTTTCTTACTTCTTGCGCTTCTTGCTCCGATAATCTTAAATATGTTATCTTAAACAGCGACGAAATTAATATAAACTATATCCTTTGTTACTTCTGGATAATGTAGCTTTCTAATTCTAAAATAATTATTAAAATCAGATCAGTAATTTCAGAGTTTAGCTTATATTTCTATGTAACTAAATATTACAATTAGCCTACAAGTTGGGTTTACACGATCGTGTTGAAATGTTCTATACTAATTATCTCAAACAATAGGTAGCGTGGTGCGAGATATATCGATAACTATGTTACTCGGCGAAACATTTTAATCCCTAACATTTGTTGTATTAAGACCTAATTTGCCTTGCATTTTTGTATGTCTTCCTAGTAAAAACGCGTATTATAAGTCGAAACAGTTTCTACACATAAAATCGCTACTGTGGAATATTTACTCGTTTCATATTTACATCTGAATTGTGAAGCCACTGATATGGTGAGGAATTCACATAAATTCCATCTCTAACCATAAAATCATTAGTGTATCAACAGCCTTATTTGCCGAACATTTTTACATCTCAGTTATCTCTGGTAGCGTATGGTCGGAGCCGCGAATCGATTTGAGACTAAAGTTTTTTACAGTTATATGTACAGAGTTATATTGAATGGGAACGCAGCGGTAGCATATCGGATGTATGTATCAACGCATTGTATCTAGTAGAAATTAATTTGATCGTCTATCGCGTTGTAATTATGTGATTAGATCGCTATCGAGACTGTTGCGGAGTTTTTGAAGAATTCCATGCAAATTTCATGTTTTTTTTAATAAAAAAAATATCGGTACGCTTCTGGACTTGCGTTCGAATCCCAGT